>CM046664.1:13310382-13590382 GCA_025594165.1 Tamias sibiricus
TCAAGAGGTGGCCCTCTGTTCCTGTTCAACGTCCCTTTTCTCACATAGGGGCTGGCTTCTGGGGGGGCGGGGATCTTGTCCTCAGCCCCCCCCCCACACACACTTTTCCTGCCTACTCTAAGCTTTTGGGCAAAACACAGTCTGGGTGAGATTCGGGTGAGGATGGGGTGCTGGTGCAAGCTCCAAGGCCCCTCCTGCTACTCTGTGCCCCAGAGACACAGGCAGGGTGCACATGACCCCCCAGCCCTGCCCACCTTCCCCACTGACCCCTCGATCCCACACACCCCCCAACTGGGAAGGAGCCTCTCCCTCCCTCTACAGGGGTCACCTCTCTCCAGAGGCAGAGGGAACTCAGGGTCATGGGCAGCCCTGGCTATTGGAACGTCTTCGGTCAGCTGCAGATTCTGCCCTGCCCGATTCTCGGAGGAATAGAGACCTGGAGTCCCTGGGGTGCGGGGACTGGGTCTTCTCCCGCCTAGTGTCCCATGGGTCTCCCTCCTGATCTGAATTCAGTTCTCAGCAACACCAGTGGAGTCCCCGCTCTGCCCAAGTTTGGGGCTGGACAAGAGGAAGACAGTAACCACCATGCCACCGTCATGGAGTTTGTCCCCCAGAGGGCAGGGCAGATGCTGGTGAATAAGCAATTAGAATGTGTTTTCAAAGTGTTGCAGGGGTACCTCCAAGAGTCCCTTGCAGGGGTCTATGAGGTGAAAACTAGTTTTTTAATACTATTGAGACATCATTTGCTTTCATCACTCTAAAGCATACAGTGGAGTTTCCCAGAGGTTGTGATGACCAGTGATGAGGTTGTTGCTCTGATGGAATGTATACTTATGTATGTATTTATAGGATTTAAAAAATGTCTCGGTTTCTATTTATTGCTTTTTTTTTTTCCTACTGGGAATTGAACCCCAGGATGCTTTACCACTGAGCTACATCCCCAGTCCTTTTTATTTGTTTCTTTTGAAACAAGATCTCAGTAAGCTGCTGAGGCTGGCCTCCAACTTGTGATCCTTCTGCCTCAGCCTCCCGAATCACTGGGATTAACAGGTGTGCATCATCATGCCCCGCTCATTTTCTATTTTCAACACAGTAAATATAGACAGACTTAATGCACATGACCAAAAGTTCCTTGAGGCCATCAGTGATTTTTTTAAGAACCACATTTCACCACATAATCATTGCCACCACATTATGAGTATTCTGTGCACCCTGAGCTCACACCAAAGACGATTGTTAAGTAATTGTTAAGTAATACCAACACAATTTAAAAAAAAATAAAAAGTTTCACATAATGGCCGCACCCCACATTTATGCAAAAAATATTGCATAAAATCTGCAACAATTGGGCTGGGGTTGTGGCTCAGCAGTAGAGCACTTGCCTAGCACGTGCGCGGCCCGGGTTCGATCCTCAGCACCACGTAAACATAAATGCATTGCATTGTGTACAACTAAAACAAATAAATATTTTTTTTAAATCTGCAACAATTATGGGGTGAAATGCAGAATGTTTGGCCTTAGGATCCAAAGGTTTGAGACCTATCAAATTAGAAGTGTGTAAAGCCAGTTGCTGTGGCACACACCTGTTTCCCCAGCTACTGGGAGTCTGAGGCTGGAGCCCTGGAGCCCTGGGGTTTGAGGGCAGCCTGGACAACACAGCAAGACCCTGTTCAAAAAACAAAAAGAATTGCTGAGCACGGTGGAGTATACCTGTAGTCCCAGTGGCTAGGGAGGCTGAGGCAGGAGGTTTGCAAGTTCAAGGCCAGCCTGAGCAATTTAGTGAGGCCCTAAGCAATTTAGTGAGACCCTGTCTCAAAAAAAATAAAAATAAAAAAGGCTGGGGTTGTGGATCAGTGGTAAAGTGCCCCTGTGTTAAATCCCAAGTACCATTGGCGGGGGCGGGGAGGGGGGAGAAAGAAAAAGAAAGCCTCAATGAACGTGTGTTGAATGAATGGGTGGAACACCTGCCAACTCCAGTGACTGTTCTCTGCTCCCTAATCCAGTCAAGAACCTGGAGTGAACAGGGACGTGCTGCAGTCTCCCACATCAGTACCACTTTCCAGGGTAGCACACGTGTCCGGTCACTCTCCTGTTCCTTCATTCCACAGGCATTTACTGAGCATCTGAGCAGTCTGCTCTCCGAGTAAAACTGGTTCCCAACCCCAAAGAACTCCTAATCTAGTGACAAGACAGATGCGTTTGCAGATAATTCCAGAAGTGTGTTTGCACATCACTCCAGAATGTAGTGCAAGGGTGGAGGGTTGGGGTTGGAGAAACATCACAGAACAGGCGGAGTGTGATTGACAGAGCCTTCCAGAAGTACCAGGCACCCGCCCGGTTGACGGATGGAGGAAGGGCATGATCCCCGGCAGGTCCCCTGCTTGTGCAAAGGCTATGAATTAACCTTGCCTTGAAGGCCATGTGGCCTGTCACTGCCCCCGGGTACCCAGGGTGGATGAGTCTGAAAGGGAGAGGGTGCCATCATAGAGGGTGTGGATCATGGTCCACACCCTTCAGACCATGGTGAGAACCCATCCTGGTCTTCAGGGCTCTTGACCCTGCTGCCCTTCTCCTCCCCGACCCCGCTTTGCACCGATGTCTCTTTCAGCCTGGAAAGTTCTTTCCCACTCCCCTCTCATCACCCCCTCAACTCCTAAATCCCCTCAGGCCTCAATTCAAGAGTCTCCACCTGCAGGACGCCTTCCTTGACTACCTCTCAGATCAGACCGGTCCCCACCCCCATTGCATCATGGAATATTCTGTCAGAGCGGTGTCAGCAATTAGGCACCTGCTGTATACCAGGCTAGCAATGAATGAGTTTACAGGAAGCACACAGTCTGGCCTGGAGAGACTGATCATGGATAATGAACAGTAGCAACCGCTATTATGATAATAGCCAACACTTAAACAGCACTTACTGTTTGCCAGACATGATTCCAAGTACCTCCTCGTATTTTTTCACTTTTCCAAAAACATTCTGTTTGGATCTTTATCTTGTCATTCTCCCCGAACTTTTTATTTTGAAAAATTTCAAACGTGTAGAAACATGGCTGATCATAAGTATGAACACCCTTCTATTCACCTACATTCACTAGTCATTAATATCTGGCCACATTTGCCTTTTCCTGGTATAAATTTTTTCCCTAAACCAGTGGGGGGTAAGTTGCAGACACGTTACTGCTTTATCCACAGATAATTCTGTGCGTGTCTCCAGGAACAAGGCCATAGCGTCCCAGCACCCTCATTTGCTGGCACGCCCAGGGAATTTTAAATGAGATGAAGTATCATCTAGTATGTGGCAATGTTTTGAAATGACTCCAGCTACTTTCCAAATGAACTTTATAACTGAGGTGTCTTCCCACATCCAGGAACCAGTCTAGAACAATCGTCTACTGCATCTAGTTGTCATGTCTAAATGGTCTTAGCCTGCCAGCTACCCATCGTAAAGGGCCGTTACAGCCCCTGTTTGGCAGATGAGGAAACTGGATACAGGGAGGTGATGTCGCTTGTCCAGTTTACATAGTCCAGTTATATAGTGGTGACTTGGTCTTTCTAGTCTCGCTGCCTTTCTAGATGCCTGTGTTCTATATTCAACCTAGTAGGCGAATGGGTCTTTTTAAACTGAAGATCGTATCCGGTCACACCTTTGCTCAAAGCTCAGCCATGGCTCCCCACTACTCTCCAAATAAAAGCCAAAGTTCTCATAATGACTCACCAGGCCCTGCAGAGTCTGCAGTCCCCGTGAGCTCTCTGACCTCATCTCCCTCTCCCATTCCCCAGCCCCTCTGGCTTCACCAAACTCTTCTTGCAGTTCCTCTGGCATGCTAGGCACATTCCGACCCCAGGACCTTTGCCCACCCTATCTCCTTGGCCAGGAGAGCTCTTCCCTTATATATTATCAGGGCTCACTCATCATTTTCCTGCACGGTGTAGCCAAGGGGTAGAGCACTTGCTTAGCATGCATGAGGTCCATCCCAAGCACCAAAAATTAAATAAAAGACGATTTACCCAGGCCCCAGGCCCCCTTCCCTCCCTTTCCAGCCCCACTGTTTGGCTGGTGTCATGGACACTGGTGGCACAATCATCTCCTCCACCAGAGCGCCAGCTTCAGGAGGGCGTGGGGGTGGGCTGTTTTGGTCACTGCCGTCCCCGGCTTCTCAGTCCTGCCAATTGCTGTCCCCGCAGCACGTGTTCTGTGAGGAGTGTCTCTGCCTGTGGCTGGATCGGGAGCGCACCTGTCCCCTCTGCCGCTCCGTTGCCGTGGATACGCTGCGCTGCTGGAAGGACGGGGCCACTTCAGCACACTTCCAGGTGTACTAGGGCTGAGCGCCCAGGGCGTCCAGGCAGATGCCCGAGGGTCAGCGCTCCCGGGTCCAGCGCCCAGGGCTTCCTGGGAAACAGCCTGCAGCGCTTGGGTCCTGCCTCCGCCTTCCACCACCCTCGCCTTCACCGTCCGCTTGTATCTGGTGGCCTGTGTGCTCCTCACCTCTGGAAGGGAGGCCTCCTGCCTCAGACTCCGCCTCCACCCAGGCAGGTCGTCCAGGTACTACCTGAACTTCTCCCCTTACTCTGACCTGGCACCTCGTGGCTGGTTCTTGATGCTGCCAGCTGGGAGGTCACTGCCTCTCCCCACACGGCCCCGGCTGCAGATCAGAGTCACAGTGACTTCACTTTCACAATGCAAATGCAGAGCCCCCACTGTCTACCTGGGATAGCTTCATGCACCAAGCACCTAGTGGGTGCCCACAGAAAGTCGCGCATCCTGCTGGGGTGACTTTCTGTCATCCTCTCGACAGCCCCTGGATGGATGGAGGTGCTCTTGGTCCCTGCCTTTGACAGGTGAGGAAACTGAAGCAGGGAGCTTGGTGTGGTAACTCTCCCAGAGTGGACCCAGTGTCCAACACAGGCCCCGTGTGGCTTCAGAGCCTGCACCCCAGCCAGCGAGCTGACACTGCAGGTGTGGGCCACCAGACCTGATGTGTTAAAAGCACAAGAGGTTACTTTGTCGCCCCTCCCTGGTTAAGAATCAGCGGCCAGGTGGACAGGATGTTAGCCATGGACCTCGCTGATAATGCAAATGGTGAGCACCAGCTCCGGAAGTCTTGCAGCTGGGTCCGTGGCAAGACTTGGCCCTTACAATCTCTCTTTTCCTGGACTCTGTCTGGGATGCTCAGTCCCTTTTGGGCTTTAGAAAGAGTCACCGTGGGCCCGGATGTGGATACCACTGGGTCTCCCGTCATGGTCTCTCTCCTCCTCCTCCTCCTCCTGTTCTGTCCTCTCTCTCTCCCTTCCTTACGTCTCAGGCCTCCCCCGCTCCTGGGGACATTGCTCCCTGCCCTGAAACCCTCAGAACAAAAGGAACAATGCCTGTTACGGACTTTTCCATGAGCTTCACAGAGCACAGGAGCCATCCACGTTCCAGAATCTCCATGAAAGCTACTTGTCTGCCGATAAAACTCTCCTGCCTTAGCCCCCGGCGGTGGCTGTCACCCCAGCACTTGGGAGGCTGAGGCAGGAGGATCGCGATCACCATTGCTGAGGCCCTGAGCAACTCAGTGAGACCCTGTCTCTAATAAAATACCAAAAAAGGGCTGGGGATGTGGCCCAGGGGTCGAGGGCCCCTGAGTTCAATCCCAGGTACCAAAAACAAAACAAAACAAAAACCTCTCCCGCCTTGAGGTCTGGGATGAGATGGCGCAGGTGACCGCGCAGAAGCCACCGGGATTTCTGCCTGCCCCGCCCCCCTCCCTGTTTCTTCTCTCGTTGTGGACCTCAGCACAACAGGCTGGCGCCAGCGGCACCGCAGAGAAAGAAGGCGCGCGCGTGGCCAGTGCGCAGATGAGCGTGCACGGCCCGGGGGGAACGTGGGGGAGGCATCCGCGGCCACCTCCCCCCCCCCAGATGCAGGACATTTGCCCCTGGGTGCCACCACACCAGGACGTCCTCCATTGCTTGACATCTCGGGCTCCCAGCAAGACATCCCTCGCGGTCAGCGTGGCATCTTTCAAGCCCTGTTACTATGGCGATGGCCAGGCTGTTAGCAACCCCACTTGCCTGGAGAATCCGGTAGAAAGGGGAGAAGCGGGCTGAGAGGCGGCGGCTGCTCCGCTCTCTGTGCCTTGAGGGAGAACCGAAGGGAAGCCACGGGGACTTCTGAGAGTGGTTTTCATCAGAAGGATCACCTGCCTGCAGGTGCGGTCAGCAGCTGCAGAACTTGGAGCTGGGGAAGGTTTATTAAAGGGTCAGCACGGCCTGGAGCCCAGGGAACGGACTGTCTGTAGGGGGATGGGGGGTCAGACCTGGAACCCTGACGGCAAACTCACCATGACTTTGGGAAGTCACTTTACTCCCCATGACCATGGCTAGGGTGACACGATCTAGTATATTATCCTCCAGAGCCGCAGATACTAACTATAGATCACTGTATAGGTATTCACACTAGTGGTTTTGCCAGTTATACCCATGTTACACACACACACACACACACACACACACACATTTTCTAACATTCTACAAATAGTGAGCCACCTCTCTGACATTATAGAATGTCACATATGGGGGACCCTCCAGGGCAGGTGGGATGGTTTCATTTAGGATTTTATGTATTCATTCCCTACCCTCTGGGGGAACATTCCATCTGTAGGTTTTCTTTCAGGTCCGAGCATTTCACACCTGCCCTGGATGGCTACAGTGATTAAGGCAGAGTTTTCCAAACACCAGGCTACCTGAATTCCCCAACACCTATGTAAAAGTAGCCACATGTCCTTGCCGAAAAAGAACAATGCCCCTCTCCTATTCCCGGGCTGATGTGTAACTCATTTGTTATAAACAGGATCAATTGAGTGTCGGGTTCCCAGGATCCTGCTCTTTATGATTCACTGACTCAAGTTCCATGAAGTCAGAGCTGGGCGCGGTGGTGCACACCTGTCATCCCAGCACTTGGGAGGCTGAGGCAGGAGGATCGTGAGTTCAAAGCCAGCCTCAGCCATGGCGAGGCACTTAGCAACTCAGTGAGACCCTGTCTCTAATAAAATACAAAATAGGGCTGGGCATGTGGCTTGGTGGTCGAGTGCCCCTGAGTTCAATCCCCGGTACCAAAAAAAAAGTTCCATGAAGTCCTCAGGAATGGTCCTGTTCATGTAAAAGAAACTTAGAATCATAACTGTGCAGGAATGAGAAAGGGAGACTTTGGGCCCTTTGTAGTAGGTTCTCTGCCTGCAAAAGAATGTACGGAGCCCCGGGGACAGCCTGGCTATTAAGGAGGAAATGTGAAGCTAGTCCCAGAGTCTGTTGGTACTTTTGTTGTAGGACAAACTGCTACCTTTGGTGTCTGGGTGTGCCCTCAAGTACCCTTCTGCCAATAAATCTCATTTGTTGATGCAACTTAGGTTCCCAGCTTGATGGTCCTGTCGCCTCTTGAAGCCAGGAGAAACTGTTTCAGGTCAGATGAGAAGCAGAGCTTCCTGGGGCGGGTCCTTATCTTCTGTTGGTTGCTCCCAAAGTGGACCCTGTCCAGGAGCACGTGGTCTATTTGGGATGTGCTCCCAGGAGGAGCTGGTAAGGGACTGGGCGGAGCAGAATGGGCCAGGGGAAGGAGCCAAGCTGGCAGCGGCTTCTGGGGAGGTCGCAGCCTCAGCCTGAGCCTCATGGAGCGCTGAGTTTAAGTTGCATCTCAGAGATTGTCCTACCCTGTGTTTTTTGTGCTCATAAAAAATACCAGTGGATCCTTGGCTCTGGGTTGATGTAGACACCTCAGGCTCTGCACTGAGGAGGCGCCAATGTCCAAAAGAAGTCTCTGAAGACCTCGGGTCCCAGCAGAGCATATTCAGGTGCAGAATGGGAACACAGAATTGGTAAAAAGGGACCAGAGGGGTCTCAGGGGGGCAACTACAGTGCCTACCATGGGGGCTATCAGTTGTGTGGACCCCAAACATACAGTTTGATGCAAGAAGGCTTGCCTGGGTGTCAGACAGTAATGGATGTCTAAATGTAATTCATTAGCATTAGGTGACAGGTTATGCCTCTCAGGGTGACATGATGACAGCAGCCACTAAAACATCACAGGAACTTTTTGGTTGCCGTTGTTAGAAAACCAATGCAAAACTGGCTTAAATTTTAAAAGGTCTTTATTCGGTTCCTGTAATAGTGTGGACTTCAGGTACGGCTGGATTCAGGGGATGCAGGGATGATCGTGTCTCTTTTCCTTACGTCAGTTCTGTTTTCCTCTCAGACAGTTGGGTCTCATGTGGTGGTAAGATGACCCCCACACACACAACTCTATGCTTATATTGCACTAGTTGAACGACCCCAACACAGAGAGCTTCTGCCTCCCCAGAGCTCCAGAAATTTGTCCCAAGGTTGACTCGCATTCATCTGTCTCCAGAGCAATTACTTTGGCCAGTGGGAAGTGGAATACCAACAGGGCCCTATCAGGTATTGAGCCCTGGAGGTGATGATGGGGGGTGTGGAGAGAATAGAATCAGCCCCTCAAAGTCACATGGAAAGTGGGGAAGGGGTGAGACTCCAAAGGAAAAAAGAAGGTCTCTTATCTAAAAATGCCTCCCCCTAAAAATCCTGCCCCCAACCCACATTCTTTTTTTTTTTTAATATTTATTTATTTGCTTTAGTTGTACACAATGCATTTATTTTTACATGGTGCTGAGGATCGAACCCTGGCCGTGCACGTGCTAAGCGAGCACCCTACCGCTGAGCCACATCCCAGCCCCCCAACCCACATTCTTAGGAAAAGACTAGAACCTGGCCTCTTGGTACATCTCAAACCACACAAATGTGACCTATTTGTGCCCAAAGCTGAGGACTTTGAATTGTCGGGCAAGTTCTCAAACCTGTCGCCTGGGTCCTATCTCAGGAAACCCTTCCCCTGAGGGGTCCTTAGGAGTTTAAGACGTGAGGTAAGTGTGTGGTCTTCTGCTGAGGGGTGAGGGGATTAGAGGGTGCAGGTCCAGGGGCTGGGGATCTCCATCAGTTTTGCAACCAGGCCAGGTGTGGTGGTGCATACCTGTATTCCCAGCAGCTCAGGAGGCTGAGGCAGGAGGACTGTGAGTTCTAAGCCAGCCTCAGCAACGGTGAGGCGCTAAGGAACTCGGTGAGACCCTGTCTCTAATAAAATACAAAATTGGGCTGGGAATGTGGCTCAGTGGTTGAGTGCCCCTGAGTTCAATCCCTGGTACCCAAAAAGAAAAAGATATTGTGCAGCCATATTGTCCCATGGGCTTTGAGGACGGACCCTCCCAAATGAAATGAAAACACAAAGGACTTTGGCTAGAAGCGCACAACCAAGTTTTTAATAAAATCATTACAAATATGTACAAAGCATCTCCAAGGTATGAAATTCCTCTTACAAAAGAGCACAACAAACCAACAATGTCAGAACCCAGAACGGAATGTCCCCAAGCTTATGGCCTCTCGGGCTGGGCAAGAAGCCCCACCTGGGTTCCAAATACCCTCACAACCATCCCTGCCACCCACACAGGCTCCTTGACATTCATAGTGCAAAAGATGGGGGGTGGGGGGTAGCGGGGAGCAGGGGGCCTGGGAGTGCAGGCGGGGGAGAGGACAGGAAGGAGGTGAGAGAAGCTTCTCACAACCTCAGACAGGCCCTATTTGCAAGTTAGATGCTCCGGCCCTGGACCTTGTTGAAAACAGGAACACAAAGGGTGGGGAATGAGTCAGTAAAATTCCATGCTCACCCATCTAGTCTCAAGTGTCCCCAGACAAGACACTATACAGCTGGCTTAAGTCAGGATCCCCCGCTCCCTGCTGGGGCCACACGTGTTCTTGCCCTTGAACTTGCAATACCGCACAGAAAGGTCCAGACTAGCAGAGCAGGAGCTCATGGGCTTTGGGCTCACAGACCAAGCCAAGACTTGAGTCCAAGCTTGACTCAGCCGTTCACTATTTAGGTGAAGTCGCATAACCTCTCTGAGCTACAGCTCCCTTGGCTGTAAAATCTGCTAGAGGGGGGTGTGAGGAGTGGCAGAGAAAAGGTGCAGACAGCACTTCACACCGTGCTCGGTAGTGGCAAAGGCTTCGTAAAGGAGAGCTCTGGTTAGTATATAAAGCAGCAAGGACCAGTCTTCATGCTGGGAAACGAGTCAAGGTCGCCAGCTTCACTTGACTGCCTTCGGCTGGTAGCGAGCGAGCGTGGCGCACAGTAAATACTATAGAACAATCGGCCGGCAAAGCTTGGGGTCACAGTGGTGACCTGACAAATTGGTTAAAAATTGTGAACCAGACCGGAAAAGGGCGCTTTGCAGGGTCTGGTTCCAGGCAGGGCTGCCCCTCCAGGATCAATAAATCAGTCTTCCGAGATGGAATTCTGCAACCTGGCACGCTGTAGATGCTCAATAAATATGTGTCGGATGAATCAATTAAAATGTTAAAAACAAACTTTCGGCTTAAGTGTTAAAATTGACACGCTGACATCAACTTCCTCTCTTTATGGAGCTTCTGATCAGCTTCTGTGGGACTCGGCCACAGTGGCCGGCAGGTCCCCTGTAACTTGCTAACCAACTACTAACTCACTGCCCCAGGTTGACTGAAGGGAACTTTTAGAAAAGAAATTGGTATCAACAGAAGAACAAAACTCTACGTGGGGGTCACTGCAGCTTCAAACACCAAGTGGACACTCAGAATGTCCACCGTGGTGCTGCAATGTCCCCAAAAGATACTTGTGTAGGAGGCAGGTGCCCTGGGACTCCCCCAGTTCACCAGCAGGAAGAGTGATATGTTGTCACTGTCAGAAACTGTGACAATGGAGTTAGAAGAACATGAGATCAGCTACATGAATTGTAAAACCAGTCACAGCTTCATTGTTCTGTGACAGTAATGTTTAAACCACCATTTCTTTTCCCCCATCAAAATAGAAAAGAAACAAAACAAGACCATTGGAAGAAGTGGAGAAGTCGTGTCCCCCCCCCCCCCCCCCCCCCCCCCCCCCCCCCCCCCCCCCCCCCCCCCCCCCCCCCCCCCCCCCCCCCCCCCCCCCCCACCCCCCCGGAGTGTGCTAATGAAAGGAGCCAGGTGGGGACAGGACTTGCCTTTAGGAGAGTGCCACCCACCCCCCACCCCCGCCCCGCCTAGGACCATGGACAGCAGCCAGCAGGGTCAACTATGGGCTCCCCCAAAGAAATCCATTGCTCAAGCTACCTCCACGACAAAGGGAACCGAAAATGGAACCTCAGATTTGAAACGAACTCTTATTTGCCTATGGGAGGTGAGTTGATAAGAGAAGCTTCCAGAATGGAGTGGGTTTCATCTGGAAGGTTGAAGTCCCATGGCTCTCGGACCTGCAACCTCTGAAAGCCAGCAGAGCCACCAGAATGGAGGAGGTCTACAGCCCCTCGTCTCATGATGCGGGGAGCTACCTAAGCGATGATCTCAGAGGCCTCCCTGCGCTCTGCCGGACACACACACACACACACACACACACACACACACACACACACACACACTCACATTCACACACTGCTGTCTGCTGAAACCCGATATGAGGTCTTTTTTAAAATTTATTTCAAAGCCTCCCTCCCTCTCTCTCCCTTTCCCTCTCCTCACAGACGCTCTGCAGTGAAGCTAATCAAAATCAATGGCTTCTTGGCAGCCGGAGGAAAGGGGTGGGGGGAGAGATGGGAGGGCTGGTGCCAGCCCTTGCACACGGTGGAAATTTTTTTTTTTTTTTAAAAACAAAACAAAACAAAATCCCATCCCACTATCTCATGCAATCCAAGTAATGCAACAGGAGAAACGGTGGAGACCATGTAGATATATATATATATATATCATGCTTCTATTTCCTAATACAAAGGTCCATCAAGAAGTCAAATCTCATATAAAAACAAGCATTAAAAACAATCCCCTGTCAAAAATCAGGGCAGTGTCGAGAAGTGCACTCAAATTAATGATGTGCAAGAAAAAGGCCAAGATTCAATAAATACACCGTTTCTGATAATGCATGAGAGTATGTACAAGGGACTTGGCTGTTAAGCTCCTTCGGGGGGCCATGGGTGCCCGCTTCTCTCAGCAATGTGGCTTCATTGAAATCGCCCCCAAATGCCAACCCCTGCGTTTGAGTCTGGGGTCCTCCAAGGGAAATGTGGTCAGCTAGTTGGCGAGTCAGGGTCAGAAAAAAAGGGAGGCTCTGACCTTTCACCCTTTCCCTGGATCTACAGGGTCAGCCTGTCCCCCTACTGCAATCTGGAAGGTACAGCCTTAAAAAAGCAGAGGACTGGATGTGCACAATTGTAGGAACGGAGACCCATTCCCAGAAAAAAAAAAAAGCATGTGCTAGGAGTCTTGTCTCTGGCTAAGAAAGGCGGGAAATACAAGCAGAAACTCTTTCCTACCATTCCAGTGAATCTGCCCCTCTCTAAGTTCCCAGCTGGGTGGGATGTCCCCTTCTGTCCTCTGCAGCCCTTCCTGCTCTAGAGTTCCCTGCAAACATCTGCTGGGGGGAGGGTTGAGTGAAGAGGGAAACAAGTTTTCCAGAAACCAGCCTGCTTGCTTTGCTTTGCTTTGCTTTGCTGAGTGTAGCGCTGGTGTGTGTGTGTGTGTGTGTGTGTGTGTGTGTATGAGGAAGCTTCCCCCGCCTTTAGCAATTCTGGATTGCATTTTTCTTTAAAGGGCTATTTAGAAAAGCATAAGGCAAGGGTTAAAAAAAAATCAGAAGAAGAAAGAAACCCAGCTCTCAGCTTGCAGCAACCCTGACAGGTCGTGCTGTGTAAAGGACCTGGGAATAAATTTCAGCCAGGCATACAGAGGGGTCATTGCAGCCCCATGTACCTCAACAACTACAGATCCGGATGCTGGCTTCTTAGAACTGCAGGGGCGTCTGCCAATCAGCCCAGGGGAGCCCCATCTCTAGGCACTAGAGAGTGACTGAGTCTGCAAGCAGGACCTTCCTCACATTAGCCATGACAAGTACAGAGCAGGTGGGGGTGTGAGACTCCACCTGCCTCAGGGAATAATACCTGGTTTTGTTGGATCCCTTTTTAAAAAAATGAAAGCAAAAAAGAATCAGGCTCCCTGAAGAGTCTTTGCAGCCAAGTCTCAGTCCAGCACACATCTTTTTTAGCCCTTCTAGAAACTTCTGAAAATAGTAGCTTATCCTGGGGTGGTGGGGGGAAGGAAATCAGGCCTCTGACAGTCAGTGAGATGCTGGTACATTTCATTTAAATGACCCACTCCCTCTCCCAATGTCCCTTGCTTATAAATCACCCTCAATCAGAAGTGTAGCCATTTCTTGGCTCTTAAATCCATAAAATCTAAGCCCTGAAGTCCCCCTAGAGAGCGGGGGAGGCCAAGGGCTGAATTCCCAGGAGACTTCTGTGGGGGTGGACGAGACAGCCACCAAGCTGCACTTGAGGTCAGCTTTCTCTGTCCTCCCAGCCAGGCAGTCATGATGCCATCCCCTCCCCTCCCCCCTCCTGGAGCCCAGGCTTTGCCCCCAAGCACCTGTAGGCATCCCCTCCCACGTGGAGAAAGAGAGGAGACTCTCAGGTGGCACTTTGACAACTCATCCCTTTAAAAAAAAAAAAAAAAAAAAAAAGAATCCAAACAGCAAAATAGAAATCTCTCTCGTCCCCTGGCCTTCCAGGTCTGTCTGCAGAAGACCACGGAAGCACCTAGAAAGAACACACTTAGCACCAGCAAAATTGAAGTGAAGCACCAGAGACACCAGATTGGAAGGGGGAGGAAAAAAACACATCCCATTTCTCTGGCCGTGACAGTGGGATCTTAGCGACCTATCTAGAGATGCGTCAAGAAAGGGAGGTATCCCAGACTGTCCCTACAAAACTGTCCCCAGGTCCTCACTTGCTTTGTCTTCCTACCTTGCCCTTTGCAGTGTTACCTCTTACCCCACCAGCATCTATGCCCGGGTATGTGGTGAACGCAGAGGCCGATTCCCACCAGTCTTTGCAAATTTCCTAGATACACAGAGGCAGGCATCTCTCTCCTGGTGCCCCAGACATGACAAAGTATCAGAGTTCACATCCGAGGTGTAGAAAGGGAGGGGACCACGTCCTAGACAAGGCATGCACTGATACGTAATATTCATATTTTTCTCTCTCTCTTTTTTTTTTTTTTTTTTTGTATATATAGAGCTATATCATAAATAGCATTGGGGTGTCTGTTTCTGCAGCTGGGTTTCCCAAGGGTGTCCCCAGTCCCGTTCCGTGTTCCGCTGCGCTCCCGGTGCTGTCCTCATCCTCCACTTCCTTCTCGAAGCGCCCACCGCGGCATGTCAAGCTCTGGGCTCCCCCTCAGGAAAACGGGAACCAGCTTTCTCCAAGGACACGGGGTTTCGCCAACCTGCAGAAATCAAGATTTGTATTGCGTCAGTGCAGACAGCTGCTGGGGGTGACGTCGGCGCGGAGGGCCAGATGTCGGGAGGGGGAGGGGGGCTGCTCCTTGGGAAGCTGGGGTGTTGGAGGAAAGGTTCCCCGCAAGGCCAGGCGCCGGGGTTCCTCTCCACCCACCAGAAGCGCTGCCCATGTCCCAGCCTTTGGGAAACAGACGTTTGCATGCACACACAGCCATCCCTCTGATTGCAGACCTGGTATTTACATTGGCATCTTCTGAAATTCAAAAAGAACCTCGAGCCACGATGCTTTTTTTGTTTGTTGATTTTAGGAACAGCACCTTCATCTATCTAGACTCTCCACAGAATCCTTCTCAAAGCAGAGCTGTGGACAGTCTCTGCGGCTCATTCAGTCATTCCTAAACATGCCTACTACCCACGCATCAATTCTTGCCCTGGAGGGGCTCAGAGGCCAACAGAGAGATGGGGGGGGGGGGAAATTGATAATAAAATCTTGTGCAAAGGACAGGTACGATACGGGGAGACATGGGTTATGGAAAACCAAGGAGCAGGAAGGTCATGAGGGAGAAAGGGAGTCAGAGAAGACCCCCCATAGAAAAAGGCAGGCCCCTGCTGAGAATTGAAAGGCATCAGGGAACTCACCCAGATGAGAAAATGAGCACCCCAGGCAGGGCAGGAAAACCAGCATGTCCCCAAGACCATGGAAAATATACGTCCACAAGAACTTGTACACAGATGTTCATAGGGGCATTATGCATAATCTCCAAAAATGGAAACAACCCAAATGTCCATCAATTAATGAATGGATAAATGTCCTGTGGTCTATCCATGCAAAGGAATATTACTTGGCTGTAAAAAAAAAAAAAAAAAAAGGAATGAAGCACTACTGATAGTTTCTTTTCCAAGATGGATATGAACCTTAGAAACATCCTGCTGAGTGAAAGAAGCCAGATGCAGAAGAATAATTATTGTGTGATTCTAATTGTATGAAATGTCCACAATAGACAAATCTTTACAGGTGGCTGCTTAGGGCTGGGGCAAATGTTGATGGGTATGGGGTTTCTTTTAGGGAAATGGGAAATATCCAGAATTGATGGTGAGCATGGTGGTACCACTTTGTGAATACACTAAAACCCACTGACTTGGACACCTTACAAGGGTGGATTTGGGGCTGGGGATGTGGCTCAGTGTGGCATTTGCCTAACATGCATGAAGTTTTAAATTCAATCCCTAGTACTGCCAAAAAAAAAAGGGGGGTGGCTGGGATTGTGGCTAGCGGTGAGCGCTGGCGCGAGGGCGACCCGGGTTCGATCCTCAGCACCATGTACAAATAAAATGCATTGAATAAAACGCATTGTGTACAACTAAAGCAAATAAATAAAAATATTTTTAAAAAGGTAGATTTTATGGTTATAAATTATCAGGGGAGATTTAAAAAATGTTACACACACTACTCTGGAGCAGGTGGTACAAGTTCCATGTGAGTAACACAGACTGAGTGGTATAGGAGAGAGAGGAGAGAGAGGCCACTTTATGACTTCCAGGGTAGAAAACTTCCCCTAGGTTGACTTGTACAGTTCTGTCCCAAGAGCTGCCTCTGGCCTCTGCTTCCCACTGGGTTTTGCCAATAGGAGGCACAAGTTGGAAGTGAGATCCTGTCAGTTCATTCCCTGACTCTCATTTGCGGGTCACAGATTGGCCACAGCACCTGCCAGCCAGCCAGCCACAGCCCCCTCCGAGCTCTGGGTCCCGTTCTGCAGAGAGGTGGTCGCTCCCCTCTATTGTCACCGTCTTTGGCTGGCTTCCTAAGCCCTGCCCACGTCTTTCCCCTGGAACCCTTGCTAAACTCTCTGATGACGCCATTCGGGGACACCTCTGCCTCTAACTTGGACACTGACTAATCCATCTGACTGCACGAAAGAGGTGAATCACAAACACGTGGTTCCCACGACCGACATTAGCTGGCAGTCACAGGGATCGGTGACCTCAGACCTGCTCAGGTGGAAGCAAAAGACCTGCCAGCCTGCCCCTTCTCCAACTCCCCTTTGACCTCTTGAGAACATCAGCACCATAGGACTCCTGCATCCTGGGCAGCCACCCTCTATTGTCAAAGAACACTCAGAGACATCAATTAACACAATGGAGAGACACATTTGACTTAGTTTATGAAAACCAGCTTTTTTTTTTTTTTTTTTTTTGGTACCGGGGATTGAACTCAGGGGCACTCGACCACTGGGCCACATCCCCAGCCCTTTTTTGTATTTCATTAGAGACAGGGTCTCACTGGGTTGCTTAGCGCCTCACCATTGCTGAGGCTGGCTTTGAACTCGCGATCCTCCTACCTCAGCCTCCCAAGTGCTGGGATTACAGGTGTGCGCCACCGCACCCGGCTGAAAACCAGCTTTTGTGGCCATGTAAAAATCTCACTTGGGGGCTGGGGTTGTGGCTCAGCGGTAGAGCGCTCGCCTTGTACGTGTGCAGCCCGGGTTCGATCCTCAGCACCACGTAAACATAAATGCATTGCATTGTGTACAACTAAAGTAAATAAATAAATATTAAAAAAAAAAAATCTCACTTGGGGCTGGGGTCGTGGCTCAGCAGTAGAGCGCTCGCCTAGCACATGCATAACCCGGGTTCGATCCTCAGCACCACGTAAAAATAAATGCATTGTGTACAACTAAAGCAAACAAATAAATACTTTTTAAAAAATCTCACTTCGTTGGTTTCCAGTCACAAATCCACAGAATGAAAGGCACTGGAACCCTGCAGCATCGACTCTGAGGACTGCACCACCTGAAGCACAGGCACAGGAAGAGGAGGGATGGAGGGAGCAAAGGAATGTTTACTGAGCATCTACTACGTGCCATTGAGTATGTTGGCTGAGTGCTAAGCATTGTTCTCTACCCTGGAGAAGACAGGTGTCTGCCCTCAATTTGCCTCCAGTCTTACTGGGGAAGATATAACAAGCCAAAGGCCAGTACTATGAACGACCAGTGTTGACAGGTATATGTATAGCCTAGAAGTCAGGTTGGGGTTGCACTCGCCAAGGAAGGTTCAGAGAGGAGGCAGGGTTTGCATTTGTTTGAAGATACACATACATATTTTCTCCATGTTTGGAAGAAGGAGGGGTTATTTAGGTGGGGAAGGGACCAAGCAAGGTGCGGGCAGAAAGAAGCATGGCTCAGAGGACCATGACGAGCAAGAACCTGCATCAGAAAGTTGGAGCAACTGAAGTTGTGTTGGATATGTTCGTTGAGGACACATGATAAAGAGAAAATTACAATGGCCTCGGCAGAGATGACAAATTATTTTTAAGGCTATGATCTACTACATTCCCCAAAGTAACGGCATGTTCATACGAAACTAGGGAAGACCAGCAATTGGTTTCAATTTCTCAACCTGTAAATCATTGAGTCTACAGTGAATCTGTCCAAGGGTTTCCTGGGTGTGTTAGTCACCTTTCTGTTACTATAACAAAATACCTGAGATAACAAAATACCTGAGATAACAAACTCAAAGAGGAAAGGTTTATCTTGGTTCACAGATTTAGAGGTTTAGTGCATGATTGATTAGCCCCACCACTTTGGGCCTGTGGCAGGGTGGGTAATGTGTGATAGAGCAAAACTCATGGTGGTCAGGAAGCAAAAGAGAGGAAGAAGAAGGGGCTAGGGCCCCAGGGTCCCCTTCAAGGGCAGACCTCCAATGACCAGAAAACCTCTCACTAGGCCCCACTTCTGCTTTAACACAATGGAGGACATTTATCCCAAACAGTCCTGGGCTGCTAAATGGACAGACTCTAAAAGCCACTTACTGTTGGTTACAGGAGGTCAAACAGGAGCCTAGGAAACACCTTGGTGTGGCACCTTTGAGCGTGCGTTCCCACACTGTGAACGCCATGTAACCTACTCCCACCAAGGTCTTTTGGAGGGATCTGGAGTTGCATACCCTATGCCAGGGACCCAGCCCACAGAACTAGTCACATGAACGGGCACTGGAGGGTCCGTCTAGCTTGATCTGCAACTGCAGCAATTTGGAACAACCCATGAGTTCCTCAGTAGCCATCTAGATGGACAAGTTCAACCTGCGCAGTAGAAAGACACAGACCCAAATGTGCTGAGCCAGGATGAAGGCTGATGCTTTTTTTTTTTTTTTTTTTTTTTTTTTTTGGGGGGGGGGGGTACCGGGGAGTAAACTCTGGGGCACTCGACCACTGGGCCACATCCCCAGCCCTATTTTGTATTTTATTAGAGACAGGGTCTCCCTGAGTTGCTTAGCACCTTGCTAAATTGCTGAGGCTGGTGTTGGATTCGCGATCCTCCTGCCTCAGCCTCCAGAGCCTCTGGGATCACAGGCGAGCGCCACCGTGCCCCGGCTAAAACTGTTTATTAAACATCGAGTCTGTCGGTCCCGTGAGCCACTGCTCAGGTCTTGGAGTGGGTTCCCCTCAACCTTGGCTCATAAAGGACTTTCTTAGATACAGACTCACAAAGCAAAGATCATGACTGGAGAGATCCATGAATCGTCTTGGGAAAACGATCCTGTTTCTACTCTTCACCCACCAGGTGGGAGGGGAGGGGGCAACGTGAACCCTCCAGGTCCTGCCCCCTGGGCTGCGGCGATGCTGCGTTCCCCAGGAAGTCCATCGCAGCCCCAGATGGGCAGGAGGCGCATCCAAGAAGACTCAGGACTCTTGGAGTCTCTGCTAAGTGGCCCCATTTAAAAATTTTTAAAAATATCTCTTTTGCTCTTGTTATTTGCCCAAGTAGTAAATTACATATTCAAGCAACATAAAAAAATACAAAAGTCCCCTTTGCTCCCTCCTAAGCCCTGCCCACCTGCCCAGAGGCAGCAGGTGTTGGCAGCTGGTTGTTCAGCCTCTGAAGGTATTTCCTGTTCATTCACACAATGTCCTTTTCTCCTTTTCCTACCATGCTGTCCCCAGAGCCCAGGACATAGTAAATGCTCAATTCAATACCTGTTGAGCATTGGTGGCAGCCTCCGGCTCGTCCATCTTTGGTTTGGGCAGGTTGACCTCAACTGGACAGTTCCAGCAATCCCAGTGCCCAAGCACTGGAGGAAAAGCGGCCCCTGCAGAGTCCTCCTAGAGGAAGATCGTGCTGGTCCACATCGTCACTTTAGTAAGGGACACTCATGCTGGCCAGTTAGGAAGCCAAGGAGACTGTGCTAAGGGGACTGACAAAAGCAGATGGCCTTTTGGGTGTTGGAGAAACGAAGAGCCCCTGCAGCAGCCTCTGGAAGAAGTATTGTCCCCCTTGGCCCTGCCCCTGCTACCAGTAACTAGGTATCAATGCCTTCAGTGAACAGAAATGATTCCTTAAAGTCTAGGGAGAGACTCAAGGACTCGTACTCACTATGACGTTACGGCAGATGGGCCTTGAATGTCAAACTGACTTCACTTTCAGAGGAGTGAGCCTTGAGAGTTGGGAAGAAGTAGCTCGGCACAGAAGGGAACCCAAATAAAATGGGCGGGGACTTATCAAAGCACACTGGGGTCTGTAGAGGCCCTCCCACCCATCCACAGCCCCTGAGCAAGCGATTGCCTGGCTCCCACCTTCCGCCTCTAGGAACTTCAGCTTCTGATCGCAAAGTTATCCAAACAAGAGAGCTCCCTGCAACCTGGTTTACACTACTTAAAAAATGGGCCAGGCGCAACAGTGCATGCCTGTAATCCTAGTGGCTCAGGAGGCTGAGGCAGGAGGATTGAGAGTTCAAAGCCAGCCTCAACAACTTAGCAAGGCACTTAGCAGCTCAGCAAGACCCTGTCTCTAAATAAAATATTAAAAAGGGCTTGGGGATATGTGTGGCTCAGTGGTTGAGCACCCCTGGGTTCAATCCTCAGTACCAGGAAAAAAAAAAAAAAAAAGGCAATGTCCCTGGAGAGGGGACCCAATAAGTAGATCCAGGAAGCAGAATACCATGCAGCCATGAACAAAGACGAAGAGAAGCTTTCTGTGTTGACAAGGACCATCTCAACAACACAGCAGGAGAAACCGACGAAGACATGAGCTGATGTGCTTCAAATGGGATACACGTGTGAGTGTGGGGATCCAGGAAGGTCTGGTAGGTGATCCCCACAATCAGGGGTCAGGAAGGAAATGCACTGAGCCCCGCAATATGCACCTGGAGGCCTCATCTAAGGGGGTTGTGGCCACTCATCCCCAGCCTGCCACAGGGGGATGCCAGTGCAAGAGAAACCGGAAATACAGGTTTCTACTGGAGGAAAAGAAAAGAAAAGAAGAGAAATGTGCAAGTCAAATAGGACTCACGCCACAGTCATCTGGGAAATGACTGGTTGCAACCTCAGCCCTAGACACGGGGACGCTCTTCGGGTCAGCTGGCTTTTAAGCCCTCCTTAGCGCAAGCCTCAGTAGCTAGCTCTGGGCCTCCACGTCCCTGTCTGCAAGGTGAGGGGGTTGGGTTAGACGGGCCCTACTGTCCTGTCCAGCTCTGGTGATGTTTCTAGAACAGTGACCTCTTGGGAATTGGGCCCAAACCGTGTTTTTTTTTTTTTTTTTTTTTTTTTTTTTTAGTTGTAAATGGACCTTTATTTTATTTATATGTGGTGCTGAGACACGAACTCAGGGCCTCACACATGCTAGGCAAGTGCTCTACCACCGAGCCACAACCCCAGCCCCCAAACCATGGTTTTTCATAGACGGAAGCCAAGGAATATGACATCGGCCAATTTTGTTGATGTCGTTTGTGGGATTCCCAGATTGCCCACGTTCCTTCCTTCAGAAGTTAGGGAATGCCTGCTCTGGGCCAGTCACCATGGCCCCAGACACGGGGACACAGGGAGGGACAAGACAGACATGGTGGATTGCATGTCACAGGACTTAGAGGCCTGTGCTGCCCAGGACGGGAGCTTGTCCTGGATTAATGACCAGAGAAGAAGACCACGGTCCCTCCAAGCCATGGTGTGCCATGCAGCTAATCTCCCAGCCCTGGGGTGGTGACACCAGCAGGCTGCTGGCGAGTCACAACTCGGGGGAGGCAGAAGTCGCATCTGCTTTAAGCAAGAGGCTCAGAGAAGGCCCCGGAGTTCCTGTGCAGGCCATGAATACGGGCCCATGAGTTCAACTGAAAACCACAAAGGAACAACACATATCCCAAGCTGTCCCTCAACATCCTCAGAACACCTGTGACACGGCTCGCAGGGCACTGACCCCATCTCAACACGCTTCTGCGCACTGGGAGCTCACGGCCCAGTCACGGGAGTGCAAAGGGCCAGGCTTCGTGCCGCTGCGCCGGGTTCTCTGTGACAAGACCCTCCAAGGCACTAGCAGGATTCCCAGTCCCCAGGGGAGGAAACTGAGGCTCAGGAGGCAAAGGGACTTGCCAAAGGTCACAGCACTAGTAGATGGCAGATGGCAGCTGTATCTGACTGGGGTGAATAAAATAAACAGTTACGAATGGCCAAGACTTCTGACTCAAGATTTAGGCCCCATGGTCTGCCAAGGGATGGTATTTTGAGTCTAGGAGGTCCTTGAAAACTGTACCTTGGGGCTGGGGTGGTGGCTCAGTGGTAGAGCGCTTGCCTAGCATGTGTGAGGCACTGGGTTTGATTCTCAGCACTGCATATAAATAAATAAAGATCCATCGACAACTAATTAAAATATATATTTTTTAAAAATCCTCAGCCGGGCGCGATGGCGCATACCTGTCATCCCAGAACTTGGGAAGCTGAGGCAGGAGGATCGCGAGTTCAAAGCCAGCCTCAGCCATGGCGAGGCACTTAGCAACTCAAGGAAACCCTGTCTCTAATAAAAATATAACAAAGGGCTGGGGATGTGGCCCTGTGGTCGAGTGCCCCTGAGTTCAATCCCTGATACCGAAAAAAAAAAAAAAAAAAAAAGAAAAGAAAAAAAAAGCCATTCAACGTGCCGCCATCATCATGTTAGCATTCTACGGGACTCAGAAAGTGCCATGAGCTAGATTCAGGAATATCTGATAAACATGACTCTTGCTCCCCATGGTGACAAGAAGGCAGGGAATCTCTCCAAGCCGTAGTGACATTGCCGACTGAGACTTGGAGCCTTCTCCCAAAGCTGGGTGAGGTGCGCTGGGAGTCTTCCACCTCCCGTGCTGGCTAGAGGTGCTGTCCCAAAAGAACATTCCAGACAGAGCTGCGGATAGTAACAGCCACTCAAGAGCCCAGCCAACAGGCCCAGTATGTACACAGACCAGTGCCACGAACAAGACGGGGAATGAATGACAGTGTCTAGAAAGCTCTTTTGGATCTTTACCACCATTTCATACTCTCCAGACAACCTTTGTAATATAAGGATGTCAACATGCTATATCAAAGTTCCACTTGTGGGCATTTTTAGGAAAATCATCCGGGCTGTGTACAGTTAGCCACAGGGAAGGCGTTTGCCAATCTAAATGCCCAAGAAGAGAGAGCATACATGTTGTAATGGCTAAAGAGTGCCACCTCTTAAGAAGTGTGTCCAGAAAAAAAATGTAAAGCCTGGAGAAACGTGTGTGATAGAGTCAGAACTCCATGCTCCGAGACTCCAGCCAACAGTGGATTGAAAATATTCACAAAAAATCTGCATCTGTGCTGAACATACACAGACGTGTTTCTTATCGGTATTCCTAAGCAGCACGGTGAACGACTGTTTACGTAGCATGGACATGGTGTTGGGTATTATGGGTGATCTAGAATGATTTAAAGGACACAGGAGGATATGTATAGGTTGTGTACAAAGACCACACCATTCTGTAAAAGGGACTTGAGCACGTGTGGATGCTGGTGACCACAGGGATCCTGGCACCAATCCCCTACGGAGGGACAACTGTACGCTGAAAAAGTCACGCCTATCGGGGGCTGGGGTTGTGGCTCAGCAGCAGAGCGCTCGCCTCGCACATGCGCGGCCCGGGTTCGGTCCTCAGCACCATGTAAACATAAATGCATTGCATTGTGTACAACTAAAGTAAATAAATAAATTTTTTTTTTTTTTAAAAAGTCACGCCTATAATGCCAGCAACTCGGGAGGCTGAGGCAGGAGGATCACCAGTTCAAAGCCAGCCTCAGCAACAGCGAGGCACTAAGCAACTCAGTGAGACCCTGTCTCTAAATAAAATACAAAATATAGCTGGGGATGTGGCTCAGTGATCTAGTGCCCCTGAGTTCAATCTCTGGTACCCGCGCCCACCCCCCCAAAAAAAAAGAATATCAGAAAAAGTCACTTTACAGATATATATTTATCTATTTGGTAAAGTACTTCTCCATTTTTTAAAAATTAGAAAGAAATACACCAGTAGATAGTGAGATAAAACCCACCACTACATTTTTCTTTTAAAATTTGAATGCAGATCTTTATTAAAAGAATTCTAAATTGCCTGGGGGTACAGCACAGTGGTAGAGCACTTGCTTAACACGTATATGCCCCAGGTTCCATTCCCAGCACCACAAGATAGAGACAGAGACAAAGAATCCTAAGTGCACAAACATCTTTTATTGATATGATTTCAAAGTAGAAATTGTTTCTCAAAAGAAAGCAGTTTTTTGTTTTTTGTAATTAGTAGAATCATGTTTTCGGTGCTGGGATGGAACTCAGGGACTTGCATATGCTAAGCACCTGTTGTACCACTGAGCTACATCCCAAGTCCAAGGTAGTGTTATTGTAAAAAAATAAATAAAGGGAGGGTGGGGTGGGCAGGGACTGCTTCCAGGAAACTGCTTTCTCATGAAACATTTTTACATTATCAAGCATGTGCCATTTAAATAATACAAAATACAGCTGGGTGCGCATGCCTGTAGTCCCAGCACTTGGGAGGCTGAGGCAGGAGGATGGCGAGTTCAAAGCCAGCCTCAGCAATGGCGAGGCACTCAGCAACTCAGTGAGACCCTGTCTCTAAATAAAATACAAAAAAGGGCTGGGGATGTGGCCCAGTGGTTGATCGAGTGCCCCTGAGTTCAATCCCCGGTACCAAAAAACAAAAGCAAAAACAAACAACCAACCAAAAGAATATTACAGGAAGTTTTCCAAAGCAATTGAAGTCTCTGACCCAGGGAGCAAAGGTTCATGGGAGCAGAGCGCTGTGAGGCAGCCATCTTGGAGAAGCCCACTTTCTCTACGCGGGAGGGTTGGTAGCAGGGGCATCAGTTTAAGGCAAAAAGGAGAGAGAGGAGATGGCCAAGTTGAATGGAGTAAGTTCTTAGGCAATGGAAAAATCCCACCAGCATCTACAATGTTGCTCCTGGCACTGAGGGTTGGGTACCAGTGGCCTGGTTCAGGACCTTCCAGACCTTGCAAGAAGCCAACTATTTGCTTTTACTAGGAGAATGGGGCAGAGTCAGAGCCAGGGTCTCCAGTCTGAATGAATCTGAGAGTACCTGTGGGCAGAGGTTGGGACCTGTTCATCTCTGCATCCTGCATCTTAGCCACCAAGCTCAGCCACCAAGCTACACCGGCTGCTTTTCTGTTCCTCAAATACACCATGTGAAGGCTCACCTCCGGGGTACTGCACTTGCTATTGTTCTAGAACATCTTTCTTCCAGGTCTAGCCATGGCCAGCTCCTTCTTGTCATCCAAGATCACTACTCCCCCGGAACCCCTCCAAGGTGGTACGCCCCCACACCCTCAGCAGGTACTCTATCACATTATCATCATGGATCACCTTCAGAGTCCTCAGGATTTCTTGAAATTATCTCTGTGTTATATTGCATAATCCAAAAATGGCCACAACAGTATTTCCTATCCCACATGCTGTTCTAGAACCTTGCCACGCTCCAAGGCCCGGAGTCTAATCCCTCCCTTTGAATCTGGCCTGGATTATGACCTGCTTCTAACTAAAGTGACTCCCAAAGCTGGGTCAGGAAAGCAAAGCAGATTTCACCTGGTTTCCCTCCCTGGACCCTTCTCGAAGCTCTGAGTACCATGTCAGAATCCAACCTTTTTTTTTTTTTTTTTTTGGTACCAGGGATTGAACTCAGGGACACTCAACCACTGGGCCACATCCCCAGCCCTTTTTTGTGTTTTATTAGAGACAGGGTCCCACTGAGTTGCTAAGTGCCTCACCATGGCTGAGGCTGGCTTTGAACTCTCAATCCTCCTGCCTCAGCCTCCCAGGTGCTGGGATGACAGGCGTGTGCCACCACAACCAGCTCAGAATCCGATCTTAAGGGCCACCATGCTGTGAGGAAGCCCAGACTACAAGAGGCTCTGGTTGACAGCACCAGCTGTCTCCCAGCAACAACAGCCAGACAGGAAAATGAAGTTGCCACCCAGTCCCAAGCCCAGCCCCCAGTCATTCTGCAGCTGGAAGGAGTCACACTATGGAACCTCCCCACCCCCATGGTATGTCCTGACCAGATTCCGAGCCCACAGCATGTATGAGCATAATAAAATAACTGTATGAAGCCTCTAAGTTTTGGAGTAATTCATTATACGATAGTAATCAGAACAAGCTTTATGTATTATTTATTTCTCTTTCCACTAAAATACAGAGGCCACGGGAGCAGGGCTTCAATATCTTGGTCCTTTCTGTATCTACAGTGCTTTGCATACAGTAGGCACTCATTTACAAATAGTTGAGGGCTCAGTGGTAGAGCACTTGCCTAGCATGCTGAGGCCGTCCCTGGGTTAGGTTCCCAGCACTGTAATAATAATAGTTGAATATTAATAGTTGAGTAAGAGCGAGAAGCTGAATTGGGGGGAAAATAAGAACCATCTTTAGGGCCAAGGATGTGGCTCAGTTGTAGAGCTTGTCTGTCATGCATGAGGCCCAGGGCTGGAGAGTGTCCATTCTGTGCAGGGGGCAGGGACAAAAAACTGTCTCGCATAGTTTCTAAGTGATTTGTTTTTTCAGCACACAGTTGTGTACCAGTGACAAGGAAGTCACCAGGGGCTAGGGACACTATGGGGTAGCTCAATGTGCTCGTGAAACCCCATCACACAAACACAAGTGGGGCCCTTTCCGGCCTCGGAAAGCAGGTCTAGAAGGCGAGATGGCCAACTCCACCCAGCCCACATCCAAGGGCGTCTTTCATTATTCCTCGGAGGGGCTGTTTTCACATCCACAGCTCAGTCACTCGTGCACTTGAGGCCTCTCACCAGGCAAGTGGATGATTCCAGACAGCGACCATGTGGCAGGAAGGCTGCCAGGGTCCTGCACATCTGGCCCCTTCCCGGGGGGTGCCTCCCCAACAGCTGCCCTCCTCCGGCAGGCTGGGACTCTCCCCTGGCCACGCAGAAGCCCAAGCTTTCAAGCACTAAAAGTAATCCTGGCAGGGGTGCCGGGCTGGGAGGGAAGCCTGAGGGTTTCGCCTCCAGGTTTAACCACTTAATCCCCAAAGTACCTGCCAAGAACCAGTTAGCTTGTCTGGCAGGCGGGCCAGCCCTTCATTAATTCATTAAAGCAGGCTCCTGCCGGGCCCATTATCTTGCCTGCCGCTGACCACGTCTCCTCTGGGGCCCGCAGAGTCCCCCTTTCTCCTTTTCCCCAGGTCCCGAGGCAGGGTCTGCCCATCCCGGCCCCCTCTCCCAGGCAGATTCCTCCTCGGCTCCATTCCCTCTCCCTCCCGGGGCTTCTCCCTCCCTCCCTCCGTCCCTCCCACGCCAGCCCACAGCTCACTAGAAAGCCTCTTTTGTTCTTCTCCCAATCTTTGAGCAGTGACTGGTTAAATCCTACCCGTCCTGCTCCAGGGCCTCCCCAGCCTGGGAGGACACTAACCAGGCACCCTCAGAGACGGAATCTCACTAGTGCAGGAATTCACCATGCACCCCTCCCTCCCTGCCATCTTCTTTTTGCTGGCAGCCTCCAAGTCATGTGGTAGGGGACAGGTAAGGGTCCCGAGGTCCTCAAAGACAGAAATTTCGATTCCAGTTTTGAATCAGGTGGGCGCTCTCTGTCTCAGGTTGGCATGCCTGAATTCAAGCTGAGCAGTGACCTAAGAACCAGGCACCGCACTGGACAGTTTTTAATGGATGTTTTTTCATCTGTCAAAAAAACAAAACAAAACAAAACAAAAAAAAAAAAAAACCCTGGCAGAGCACAGCTCCAGTTCACAGATAGATTCGGTGAAGCAACAGCTCTTTCCCACGGCCACGCTGCCAGCAAGTAACTGGGCACTTACTTTTTTCATTTTTATTTATTTATTTATTTATTTATTTTCAAAGCAATACTAGGGATCAAGGTCAGGGCCTTGCACATGCTCAGCAGGGGGCTCTACTACTGAGTGACACCCCCAGCCCTGGCTGGGCACTTTAATCCATTTGCTTCGGGTCCCTAAACTCATGCTTTTAAACCATTATACCATCCTATCCTGTCTAGCACCTCTTTCCTAAGAGGACAGGAGGAATGGGGTGGAATGGCCAGCAGGGACAGAGGTAAAATGTTGACTACTTTGGGAAAGAAGCACATGAAATGCACAAGAGTCCTGAGAGCCCACATTTATATCCACTTCTTATGAGTCAGGCACTGCTCTGTAGCTGGGTATGGATTCACTCGACCTATGTCTTTTTTTTTTTTTTTTTTTTTTTTTTTTTTTTTTTTTTTTGTAGTTGTAGATGGACAGAATGCCTTTATTTGTTTATTTTTATGCGGTGCTAAGGGTCAAACCCAGGGCCTCACACATGCTAGGCAAGTACTCTGCCACTGAGCTACAGCCCCAGCCCTTGACCTATGTCTTAAGTACATATTGTCCCCATTCTACGTATGGGAAAACCGAGTCTCTGGTATTTGTTTCTGGTTGTTGTAGTTAATGATGATTTCTGAGAAACAGTGTCTCAGGATCACAGTAGAGTTCAAAACACGTATGTCAGGCCTACTGATCCTGCAGATAGCTAAACTCATCCTTAAACCCAAGAGAATTGGAAGTAGTGGTTCCTGCCCTCTGTGGCAGATACAAGACTCCCTGAGGCATCCTGGTGGGGTGTGATAGTCCCCATTTCTCCACCAGTATAGGGAAAGAGGAGAGAGCACCCTACATTCAGCACAGAGGTCAACAAACGATCTTTCTTCCATGGATTTCTTTTCACTTCTACCTAATATACTGGACCCGGTGAAAGACCGAAGAAATTCAGCCACAGTACCAGGAAGGCCAGAGTTGCAATCACTCTGAGGTCAGGACGTAGGTGGGAGGGAGAGACCAGGAGTCCGAACATGGGGGATCGCTGGACCCAGCCGGGCAGGGGGTGATGTGCAATCTATTGGTGTGGGAAGGGCAGGAGGGGGCAGCTCTGGAGGACAGCGTGTGGGGTCACGGTGCAGAGAACCCTGCAGGGTGTGGCTCCTGCCGAGGCTGCAGCGGGGCACAGCAGGTGCTAGGAGAACCCAGAGATGGGTGTGGGGTGGACGTGGCCCAGAGTCGGGAGACAGCAAGCAACTAACTCTGGCACAGAAACAGAGTCAAGTAAACTGCACCGCGACACTTACCTGCCGGGCCCTCTTACAGCGCTACAGCACTAGGGGAACTCCTTCTCACCCCTCCCCTGCAGCGTGGGCCGCAGTTTTCCAACTTCTCCGCTGCGTCCCGGCGCTCAGGAGCGCACCGGATTCGCCCTGCAGCCTCCTCTTCGGTGACACCCACACCCCCAATACTCATGAACACCTGCATAGGTAGGTCAGGCCCTGGCCCGAGTCCTCTGCCACCTGGGTGGGGCGCCCAACAACCAGCACCGCCTGGTCCCTGAGAGCGAGCGCTTCTGCGATCCCACCTGTAACCCAAGAACCAAAGCCCCTTCCCCATTTCTTAGATTTTCTTCCCCTCCCATCTTTCCTTCTCATTTTTCCAGTGGTGACTTGTTCTTCAGACAATGTCTCCTTTTCTCCAGGTTCCCAGCCTTCCTTTTCCTCATCTCCTTGCCCCCCCCCTCGCCTTTTTTTTTTTTTTTTTCTTTTCCAAAATTACACGATTTGGCCTTCAAATCTGCCACTCGACTCCCTTTTTCTGTTCCCCGCATATGATCCAAAATGTTGGGCTGGGCCCTGGGGTTCCGCAGCCCCAGTCTGGCCCCTTCTGGGTGGAGAAAGGCGGGGAGAAGCGGATGGGAGCTTTGGCGCCCGGCGCCCGGGAGCCGCTAGGAGAGCGCCCCAAAGCGCGCACTTCTCTTCGCCAGCGCCCGGGCTGCGCGGGCCCACGCGACATCTGTCGCCCGCGCTCCCGGCTCACACCCCGCGCACCCCCCCGCAGCTCCCCGGGCGTTGCCACCCCCCACGCTCCGGCTGCCGCCTCTCCCTAAGGGCGCAGACGCCGGGGCCTCGCCTGCGGGCGCCCCGCCAGCTTCCTACGGTGTCTGTGCACGGTGAGGATCAGCCCCTACCACAGAGCTGGGCATCCATGGGCCGGGCATCCGGTGCTGCTGGCCATCTCACCTTTAATCTTCACCTTCTGCCCCTCGGCTCAACTATGCTGGCTCAGTCTCTCTCCACCCCCATTCTCTGCGGCGATCCTCCCTACTCCAAGCCGGGAGAAAAGGATCCTTAACACTTCTGCCCCCACCCCCACCGCGCCAAGCCCTAGCACAGTGCCAGGCGCGCAGCTAGTGCTCAATAATTTCCCCCACCCCAAAGGCCTAGTACAATTCTCTGACACCAAGCACACTAGGCACTCAGTACCCACTCCCACCCCTCGCCAGTTTTCTAGCCTACAAGCTCTCAAAACATCCCCACCCTGAACTGCCTAGAACCCAGAAGCTCAATAAATAGTTTCTTATTAAAGCTACTTGGAGTTTCCCTAAGAACCTCATATCCCATCCCACTTCCAGGGCCTCTCCTTATCGGAGCTACCACCGTCTGGTAACAGGGGGCCAAGCTCCTTAAATTGGACACCTCTCCAGAGAAGAAGCGACCGAGTTGGCAGGGTGACGGAAAACTGCCAAGTGCGCGGGCCTTGGAGAGAAAGACCCAGCCAGCCGCAAACCTGGAGGGGGAGGAAAGTAGCGAGATGAGCTCGGGGTGACTAGGGATCCAGACACTGGACAAATGACACTTTCCAGGCACTGGAAAGGTGATTGAGAGTAGACGTGATGGAGACGGGGCGACTTAGGAATGGCAGGGGGCTCCGAAGGGGGCAGGGAGCTTGGAAGGGGCCCGGAGACCTGTTTTGGAACCCCAATACATAATAATCCCTTGGCGTGGCTTGTAATCACGTTCTTATAGCAGGTACACTTTGGACTTGCGTCGTGGGTATACTTGTGGGGCTGGTGGGAATTCTGGAGGCTGAAGTCCTTCCAAGGCCACCGCGCTACAAAGAGTGGCAAGGTGCACTTAAGACCAAGAGATAGGGACAGAAACGGTGGGCCTTACACTTGTAGGGACGGAAGGGGACTGGGTAGGAGAGAGTGTCGAAGATCCTTGTAAGAGGGAGAAGGGAGTAGAGGAGGAAAAAGAGGGTCAGAGAAGAAAGCCGAACTTGCTACTCTCCCGCTCCCGGGCCAGGCCTGCGTGTGCAGTGCCCAGCTGCCGCGCCCTGGCTCTGCTTGCTCGGTCGCTTGCGTACCTGTTGCTCGATCCGGCTGGGTCTCGGCTCTGGCCCCACCAAGAAGCCCCGCGTTCCTACAAGTTCCGCCTGCCGAGCAGCCAGGCCGCCAGCGCCGCCACCTGCGCGGCCGCGCACAGCCAGGGCCAGTAGGTGGGGAGCGCGCCGGGCGCCGGCGCCCTCGGGCTCCGCGCGCGGCGCCGCCACATGGTGCGCTGGTGCAGCTCGTCGCCGAGCGCCTTGAGCCGGGCGGCGGTGAGCTGCGCGGCGGAGGAGCGCAGACCCAGGCGGCCCGCGCTGCAGGCGCACACGGCCGGGGGGCCGCGGCCGCGGTGCAGGGGGCACGGGCACATGACCGCTCGCCTCGCTCCCTCCCCGCGCTCGGGCCGCCCCTCGCCTCCTCTGCCTCCGGCCTCTGCGCCCGCCGCCGCCGCGCTCCAGCCGCCGGGGGCCTCCCCTGGACACCAAGTTTCTCCTTGTGTTGTGCGTTTGTTGTGCTGACGGCGCTATTATTAATTAAAGTGTCACATGGTGGAGGGGGGCGGGGAGGGCGCGGGGAGGGGGGTTACATCATCCGGCCCCCGGGGGGGGGGGCTGCAGGCAGAAGAAACCGAGAGGTAACTTTTAACCCTAGCGGCGCCGGCAGCGAGAGGGCGCGCGATTCGCGAGAGGAGGAGCGCGGTGCTGGGACAGGAGAAGGCGCCCTGCGGAGCGGGCCCGGGGCTTTGGGGGTCTCGGGGACCCCCGCCGCGGCGAGGCGCGTGAGGGAAGGTTTTCTCCTTTTCCTTTTCCTGAATTCAGCTCCAGTTCCGATTTGGCGAGGGAAGCGGGCTTGTTTGTGGTTTGGGGCTGAAGCTGATGTCGAATTCGTCTACATCATTCAAAAAATATTCCGAAGCTGTTGTTTTGTTTTGGGGAGGTGGGTGGATTAAAAAATCTTGTGAAAGGGCCTCGTCACCTGTTCGGTTCGGGTTTGAAGACACTCGACACACGTCCCCACCCCTGCTGAGCTTGGCGGCTTGACCCTAAAGCACCCCTGGCGCGTGCCTAGAGCCCTTGATGGAGGCGAGGTGGCGGGGTGGCTGCGTGGAGGGGTCGATCCTGAGCCCGGGTGCGACGCGTACGCACCCAAAAGACCCTCACAAGGCGCTTTCTAGATGGAAAATTCTTTTTTGCCTGCTTTCATCGTGAATATTATTCTCCTGCCGGGGTTATAGCTTATGATGGCGATCCGGATTTAATGTGCAGTGAAGACCCTAAGGGGCTGGCGCTAGTGGGGCAGGAGGCTGTGAGGTGGGGAACTTTAGCCTCCCCACCCCAGTTTTCCAATCCGAAGTCTGCCCAATGTCCTGCCAGACTCTGGGAAGTTTGGGATCGTCCCTGCTGGAGAAGGTGCAAATGGGCAAGAAGGTCCCAGGATGCGGGTGGGGAGAAACCTCTTCAATGGGATTTAGACAACTGGAGAAGCCCAGAGGCAGTTCCCAGCCAGTGATCTGGGAACTGATGGGGGAAGTTTCCGTGCTTTCCCACTGGCAGTGTTGCCATGGCCTGATCCGTTCTATGGTACCTTGGAAAAGAGTCTTTAAGATGCTGAACTTAGTTTGGTCTGTTTGTCGTGAGGAGAGATTATTTCCCCTTTGGCCTGCAGCATGGTGCAATGACAAAATCAGGACTCAGACTCAGCTGGGCTATCTGATTTCGGTGGCCTTGGCCTACACTGAGTCCCGTTCTCCGACCCTAATAACAGCCAACTCTTGCTGAGGCCAGGCCCTCGCCTATTCACCTGCAGGAGTCTACATGAGTCTCCCAATGACTCTGTGCTGTTGGGGGAGGGGCACTCGTATTTTCCTATTTTAAAGATGAAGAAACTGAGGCACAGGTAGATAAGGCCTCTCGTCCAAGCTCACAGAGTTAGTAAAAAAGTGAAACCTGGATCTGAACTAGGGCACTCTTGCTGCAGGCGCTAAGCTCTTAACTGCGGTTTTATACTGCCCCCTGTAATCTGGGAATAATAATACCTCCCTCCAGGACTGGGGCAGAGACTAAATGAAAGAAATGTATGCCAAGCACCTGGCATGCAGTGGGCCCTGGATAAACCTTGGTTCCCTTTGCTTCTGGCCAGAACCACTTCCCCATCTCCTGGGACTCACCTCCTTAATCCTCCCCTTGTCTTTGCAGAGGGGCCCTGATCCATTGCCCGGATGGAGCGTTCCAAGAATGAAGATACAGTGTCTATTTAAAAAGCCCTTTGGATTTAAATTGAACACACCCCCCCCTTTTTTTTAATCTGCACGCTTTTAACGGCTCACTTCATGGACATTAATTTTAATGGGACGATTATTACCCTGTTTGGAAGCCTGCCCCTCGAAATGCTGGGCTCGCAAGGTGGTGCTGGGTCGGGTCCCAGCAGCTTGGATGTTTTCTGTAGCAGAGGGAACACATGTGAATGTATCATTCAACAGAGGGAGAAGAGAAGGGGGTTATGGGAAAGTGGGGGACAAGGGAAGACTCTATGTCCCCAACACGCTAAAGCACACTAGAGTTGCCCTGCCCTCCCCAGCACTTACTCCCTGGGGAATCTGGCCTGGAGCTGTGGCCTTTTGAAATCTCCCTTTCCTTAACTGTAAGAGTCCCTACCTCAACAGGGTTAAATAAGATCATACTGCTAAACTCCTGAGAGTGGCACCTAGCATATTGTTCACATTTAATAAAAAGTTGGCTACTGTTCCCATTTTAAAGTAGATCGTGTAGCCAGTGAGTGGTGTACTTTGAAGCATGTTGGAGGACGTGCACCCTCATATCTACGGTGTCCCCCTGTTGTGGACTGGTGATTCTCTGTTAAACACTGCCCCCAAAAAAATTTCTTTGGGAGAGTTAGATAACAATCCTAAAACTTTAGTCAAAATGAGTTTTAGCTAGTACGATGCACAAGGCCCTGAGTTTGAACCCCAGCACTGCAAAAAAAAAAAAAAAAAAAAAAAAAAGTTGTTTATTTTAATATTTAATAAACACTTATAGAGTCCTTATTCTGTTCCAGGCATGATTAGGAACACCTTGGACTTATTAACTTATTCAGTCCTCCTTGTAACTCTGTAAGATGGAGACTAATTTTAGTCCAACATGGAGAATGAACAAATCAAGGCTGAGTAATTAAGTTTTCCAAGATCACATGACTCTCTGACCCCAAAGTTGTGCTTTTTATTATGTGTCACCACTGGGGACTCCAGAAGAGAGACAGAGGCTGTTTTGGGCTACATGGTGTCACTCCTTGTACCTCAAATTCATACATTGATGTTCTGACCCTGGTATCTCAGAATGTGACTCTATTATATTTGAAGATGGAGTCTTTTAAAAGGTAATTAAGAAGCCGGGCGCGGTGGCGCATGCCTGTAATCCCAGCACTTTGGGAGGCTGAGGCAGGAGGATCGAGAGTTCAAAGCCAGCCTCAGCAATGGCAAGGCACTTAGCAACTCAGTGAGACCCTGTCTCTAATAAAATACAAAAAAAAAGGGCTGGGGATGTGGTCCAGTGGTCAAGTGCCCCTGAGTTCAATCCCTGGTACCACAAAAAAAAAAAAAAAAAAAAAAAGGTAATTAAGATTAAATGAGGCCCATTAGGACTGGTTATAGAAAGAGGAAATAAGGGGACTGAGGTTGTGGCTCAGTGGTAGAGAGCTTGCCTAGCATGTGTGAGGCCCTGGGTTCAATCCTTACCACCACATCAAAATAAATACATAAGCCGGCGCGGTGGCGCATGCCTGTCATCCCAGGACTTGGGAGGCTGAGGCAGGAGGATCGCGAGTTCAAAGCCAGCCTCAGCCATGGCAAGGCACTTAGAAACTCAGTGAGACCCTGTCTCTAATAAAATACAAAAAAGGGCTGGGGATGTGGCCCAGTAGTCGAGTGCCCCTGAGTTCAATACCCAGTACCAAAAAAATTAAATTAAATTAAAATAAAATAAAAAATAAATACATAAAATAAAGGTATTGTGCCCACCTACAACTAACTAACTAAATAAATAAACAAATAAAAGAGGAAACAAGGACACCAAAACACACAGAGGGAAGAGGGCTGTCTACAAGCCAGGAGAAGCATGGAGTTGATCGTTTCCTCTCAACCCTCAGAAAGAACCAACCCTGCTGACTCTTTGATCTTGAACTTCCAGCCTCCGGAACAGTGAGAAAATCAGTTCCTATTATTGAAGCCACTCTGGTTGTGGTGCTTTGCTATGGCAGCCCTCGTAAACCAATACAGGGTGTCCTAAGTGGGCAGCTGGGAGCTGATGTGTCCTCCAACAGTGGCCCCTGCGACTGCTGGGCATGGGCTGAGACATTAGTTCCTGGGTTTTTGAGCAGGGGTGGGTGCCTCTTCCCCTCCTTCCTGTTCTATCTTCTGTTGGAGAACTTCAAGGAAGGAGGCGTTTTAGGAGGTTATTTTGAAAAACAGTTCGTGGAAATCCAATTGATAATTTCATTCAGGGAAAATTTTCCTGCCAGTTGCAAGGAAGTACAGATTCTCAGTTAGAGGGGGAAAAAAAACAACCAGATTTTCCTACTCTGAAGTTTCGTTCGTTTGTTGAAATAAAATATAAACTCAATGAATGAATAAGAGAAAAATAACCACGGGGGGCTGGGGCTGAAGCTCAGTGGTGGAGTGCTCATCTAGCACGTGTAAGCACTGGGTTCAATCCTCAGCACGACATAAAAATAAATTAATTAATTAAATAAAGGTATTGTGTCCATCTACAATTAAAAATTTTAAAAAAAAATCCTAATTTGTGTTTTTCTCTTTCAAACATACAAGATAGTAATACATAGAATTATGCATATCTGATTATAAATTAATACATAATTGATTTGTATATACAGCTATATTTGATTATAACTATATAAATGTCTTGCCCTGAATCATTCCCTTGTCTCCTGCAGAAATAAATACTTTCGTGCTTTGAGCTGGAAGAGGTTGGGTATTTCTTTTCTTTAATTAAAACAATAATTACCTATCCTGGCGTTTGAGACCAAGTGAGCCTTACCTTATGGTGTTTTAATTCGTGTGGCTTGGTGAAGTGGTAAATGAATGAACAGCTGTTGCCTCCTCCAAACAGCTGTGTTTCCTGAAGCCATGTATGAATGCCAAGGCCAGGTCTGGTGCCAGGAGACTGCTTTGGTGAACCACGGCGTATTTGAATTGAAGTCGGAGTCAAAACAGAGTGGTTTGATGCGGTGAGCCGGAGAGAGCTGGGCTTGCACCCCAGCCACAGTATGCAATAACTGGTACCTGGGTCCGACTTTTTTTTTTTTTTTTTTTTTGCCTTTCTGAGCCTCTGCTGTCCCATCTGTAGAATGGGAATGATAATACTGGTGCCTACCTCATGGGGTTGTTGTAAGGATCAAAAGAGAGAATATATGTCAAGTGTTTAGCAAAATGCTTGGCACTCAATAAATATTAGTTATGGTCTTTGTTGATATCATGGGCTTATTAAGTATCCACTTAAAAAGCAGAATCGGGACCTTGACCCAAACCCACTGGGAAAACGAGGGGATTCAGATTTCAGTTGAGTCCAATATTCAATTACATGGCAGTAATTCCCAGGAAAGTCCCCTCCGTCCAACAGACCCAGAGCAAGACAGCGTTTAGCTCTCGCATTCATCCTATTTAACCCTCTCTTACCTGAAAAGATGGGGTAGCCCCTTCTCCAGGGACCTCTTAATGATTCATTTGCTACCTCCCCCTACGGATCTTGTTGTTACGAGTAAAGAGAGAAGAGCAGACCATGTCCGCAGCAGGGAAGAAAAAAAAATAACCAGACCCTAATTATAGTCTCATCAATACTTTAAGCATAAAGGGCAAACCTCACTTAAATAAAACCTAATTCCCTGATTAGGAGTCACAAGAGAGAGGGTTGATTAAACTTGCACCCCTGCTGTGAAAATTCAGACATCTCGCCCTTTGCTCAGGCAATGATCGCCTTATTGAAGGCAACTGAGCTTGGTTTAAACAAGCAAATCACTAGACTTGATATTATACTGATGAGCATGTAAATGAGGATAAATGCTGCAGAACAATTTGGCAGACCTGGAAAAACAGGATGCACATGCCCTGTGACCTGGTGATTCCCTTTCTAGCTATTTACTCTAGATGAGTGATTCTCAACCCTGGACAATGTTGCTCCCCAGGAGACATTTGGCAACATCTACAGACATTTTCCGTTGTCAAAATCCAAGGGTGTTATTCGCATCTGGTGAGTGGAAGGAGATGCTACTAAGTATCCTACAAGGCACAAAGAATTAATTATCCAGCCCAAAATGTTAACAGTGCTGGGTATGAGAAACCTCACCTTAGATCTATTCAGTAGTATGCATATGGTGCAAGTCACGCAAAATCCATCAGATTTGAATCATACAGATTTTTATTATTTACTTGACGAGTCTAGAGCAAGGGTTGGTGAACTACACCTGTAGCCCCATCTGGCCCGGGGCCTGCTTTTATAATAGTATTATGGCAATACAGTCGTGCTCATTCATTTGCATATTGTATCTGGATGCTTTTGTGCTATAGCAGCAGAGTTGAATAGTTTTGTCAGATGGTACGGTCCCTAAAAATAGTTACTATCTGATCCTTTACAGAAAAGAAGTGCCAAGTCCTGGTCCAGAGAAAGGCAGGCCCAAGGTTGGTTGGGTTTGTGGTACAAATATTTAAACAATGATCAGTCTATGCCTAGGCTTGTACTCCATCAGCCTTAGCATTGTTAGTTCTGGCCCTCATACTTGTTGCCTCAAAGCTTCAAGATAGCTGCCACAGTCTAGCTATCACATCTTCCATGAATTATCCAAAGCAAAAAGAGAAGAAGGAAGGACCTCTCTTGTTCATGAGGAAAAACCTTCCTTAGAAGTCTCCCAGCAGACTCTTCTTTATCTTGTTGGTTAGACCAATGAGTGGCAACAGATAATATAACTGTCCTTTATACTGAGTTGAATAATGTCCCTCAAAAGTTGATTTCCATCTGGAACCTTTGGAAATTGGATCTTTACTGCCAGTGCACACCTATAATCTCAGCTACTTGGGAGCCTGAGGCAGGAGGATCACAAGTTCAAGGGTAGCCTGGATGACTTAGTAAGACTTTTCTCAAAATAAACAAAAAAAGTAAAACAGGCTGAGGGTGTAAGTCAGTGGTAGAAGGCCCTTGAGTTCAATCTCTAGAACTGCAAAATAAGAAAATATGGGACTGAGGTTGTGGCTCAGTGGTAGAGCGCTTGCCTAGCATGTGTGAGGTACTGGGTTCGATCCTCAGCACCACATATAAATAAATAAAGGCCCATTGACAACTGTGTGTGTGTGTGTGTGTGTGTGTGTGTGTGTGTGTGTACGTACACATTAAAAGAAAATAGGGTCTTTTTTTTTTTTTTTTTTTTTAATGGTACTGGGGATTGAACCCAGGGCCTTAGTGCATGCAAGGCAAGCACTCTACCAACTGAGCTATATCCCCAGCCTGAAAATGTGGTCTTTACAGATGAGGGCATGCTGGATGAGGGCAGATCCTAACCCAAAGGCTGATATCCTTAAATGAGAGGGGAAATGTGGACACAGATACAGCCGGGAGGACGGCCACGTGGAGATGGAAGGAGAGGAACACCAAGAATTGCCAGCAATCACCAGAAGACGCTGGAAGACGCAATGAAGGATTCTCCCTTGGAGGCTTTGGAAGAAGTATGGCCCTGGTGACTCATTAATTTCTGACTTCTACCCCCCCAGAACCGTGAAAAAAAAAAACAATTTTCTGTTGTTGCAAGCCATCCATTTTGTAGTTATTTGTGACAACAGCCTAGGAAAATAATATACCGCTTTATAATTTAGGAGTTGTTAAGCTACAAATAACCCAAAACACCTCAAATCACAAGTGGCTTAACAGGAGAAATTTTTATTTCCCACAGGGTGCGGTGGGGCACACCTGTAATCCCAGGTACTGGGGAGGCTGAGGCAGAAGGATCAGAAGTTCGAGGCTAGCCTTGGCAACTTATCAAAACCCTGTCTCAAAATAAATAATTACAAAGGGCTGGGATGTGGCTGAGTGGTAAAGGGCTAAATGCCCAGTTCCCATATGCATTTCCCTTTCATAGAGAAGCCCAAGGAAGGTGATGTGGGTCTGGTATGGTGGCTACATAGAAATACAGTCTTGAGCTCCATGGATCTTCCCCTTGCACTAACATTCCACTTTGCCTCATGGTCCAAGATGGCTGTTTGAATTCCCTTCATGCTCCTTACGTTCCCAGAATTCCACTTCACACTTTCATGTACATTCCATTGGCTAGAACTTAGTCATGTGGCCATGCCTAACTGCATGGAAGGCTGGGAAATGTAGTCTGGACTAGGCATCAATGTGCCTATCTAATACATGTGGGAGTACTATAACAGGGAAGGGAAGAACAGATATTAACAAGTAACTCATGGTCTCCATCTCAACATGATTGCCTTAGAAATATACCCTGCAGGCCAAATTCAGCCTTTCATCTTTTTTTTTTTTAACTTGGAAATGATAAATTTACATACAGTTTTAGAAATAATGTAGAGAGATTCCTTTTGTACTTTGCCCAATTTTCTCCAATGGTAATATTTTGCAAAACTATAGAATATTATCATAACCAGGATACTGAGATGGACACAGTCCACTGAGATTGTTCAGATTTCCCCAGTTTTAGTTGTATTGTGTGTGTGCATTTGTGTGTGTATGTGTGTGTGTGTGTGTGTGTGTGTGTGTGTAGATTTACTGCAGTAAAGAGATTGATTCCATGGCATGGCTGTATAATCACTTATTGAACCATTCACTCATTGAAGACTATCTGGGTTGTTTCCCATTTGGGACTACAAGAAATAAAACTATGAACATTTGTTTACAGGTTTTTGTGTGAACATAAGTTTTCACTTTTCTGGGATAAATGCCTAGGAGTGCAATTGTTGGGTCATATGGTTGTTGCATATTTCACTCTCTAAGAAAGTGCCAACCCGTTTTCCGACTAGCTGTACCACTTTACATTCCCACTAGCAATGCAGGAGTGATCCAGTTTCTCCACATCCTCTCCAGCATTTGGTGTTGTGGCTACTTTTTATTTATTGCCATTCTGATAGGTGTGTTGGCATATCTTGTTGTGATTTTTAATTCATTTAGTCTTATATGTATTAGATGATGCTGACCATCTTTTCTTATATTTATTCATTATTTCTGTATCCTTTCTGGTGAATCCCATTTTTTTTCAATAAAGTTTTATTGGAACATACTCATACCTATTCATTTACATATCACCCCCTTCTGCTTTCACACCACAATAGCAGAGTTGAGCACTTAAAATGAGACTGTATGGCTTGCAAACCTAAAAGATTTATCATATTTCCTTTTGCAGAAAAAAAAAAATGTTGCCAATTGCTATATTGGACAAGTCACGATTTATTTCTTGAGGCTGCATAGAAAGCTGTCCAAACAAAATTCGGGTTTTATTGGCAAGTGAGAAGAAAAGAAATGGTGGGATCTGCTACCCTCGACAAACTCTCCCAGCGGTCCTCAAAGATGTTCTCTGCAGCCTTGTTTGAAATAGACAAAATTTGGAATGGTAACAGCATCCATGGAGAGAGTAAGTAAACAAAGCAAGGTGTGTGTTCAGAGTGTGGCATACTGTCAGGAATTGCAAGCAACAAGCTAGATTTATAAATAGATGTATGTGAAAAGCATGGTTAGTAGAAGAAGGTAACTATTTGCACTGCTTGATACTCTCTATGTAAATTTGGAATACACATGAAGCAATACTAGAAATTCCCACCCCCCATACATATATTTCTCTAATAAAGGCTAGAAAATGCACATGAAATTCACAATGGTGGTGTTGGATTGCCTCAAGAGTTGGAGGGTGGAAATTGCACCAGGATAGTTGACAAAGGGGATTTTGGAATGACACACATGCACTTGTTAAGAATTAAAGTGCCGGGCTGGGGTTGTGGCTCAGCGGCAGAGCGCTCGCCTCGCACATGCGCAGCCCGGGTTCGATCCTCAGCACCACGTAAATGTAAAATGCATTGTATTGTGTACAACTAAAGTAAATAAATAAGTATTTTTTAAAAAAAAGAATTAAAGTGCTTTTGCCACATATTCGAATTTCAGGAATTTGATGACAAGATTATTTTGTGTGTGTGTGTGTGTGTGTGTGTGTGTTTTGGTACTGGGGATTGAACTCAGGATTGCTCTACCACCGAGCCCTTTTTTTTTTTTTTTTTTTTTAATTTTGAGATAGGATTTTGTTAAGTTTCAGAGGCTGGCCTTGAACTTGCGGTCTCAGCCTCCCTAGCTGCTGGAATCACAGGTGTGTGCCACTGTGCCCTGCATGATGACAAGGCTTTTAAATAGTGAAGGTCAGCTGTGCCTTTATGCATCATTTTTGCATTTTCCCATTTCACTTGGAGGCAAAGAACTCAGATAAGGAGACCACAGCACTTGTTGGTTTCATGGTTAGTACAGTGTCCGGGGATCAACACACACACATCTTGTTTAAGCCTGCCCAGAGTTGAGCCCCTGCCTTTGGGGAATTGCTTCCCCTACTCTGACTCTGTGATTTGGACAGAGGCCAGTGTCGTTAGGGACCTGTGTGTTTCCTTGGCTATAGAGGTAGGTAGCTGATCTACAGTGGGCCATTACACCGACCCTGGCCTCAGTGGTTGCTTGGAGAGAGACAGGTGGCCAGCTTCCTGCTTGCTGCAGAAGAAAGTCCCCTTCCCAGAGGTAGCATCTGGAAATGTTCCTGAAATCTCAGCCTGGGGTCTCTTTCTTCAGATCTCTTAATAAGCCTGCAAGCGATTTAACCTAGTGTGATCCTCCTTTTCTGTTTAGAAGGGACCCTCTTCTATACAGCTGAACCCTGACTGACATGCAGTAGATAAGGAAATTAAAATCTAGGGCCTTACAGAGCAAATATTTCCAGAGCCTCTCTTTTTTGGGGGGTGGAGTGGGGTACTGGGGATTGAACCCAGGGGCCCTTAACCACTGAGCCACATCCCCAGCCCTTTTTTATTTATTTATTTTATTTTGAGACAGGGTCTTGCTGAGTTGCTAAGTGCCTCAATAAGTTGCTGAGGCTGGTTTGAATTGACGATCCTTCTGCCTCAGCCTCCTGAGCCTCTGGGATTCTGGGCATGCACCACCGTGCCTGGCTGAACGGATATTTTTATTTTAATCCATGTTGCCTACCTTCCCAGCTAGACATGGACTCCTTAGGTAAAACGAATTTTCGTATCTCCCCAGAGCCTGGTATGATGTATGCACCCAATGAACTTATACTAACAATATGGATTTTCAAAGATGGGGAACGGAGAATGTGGAGTCTATGCTCTTCATGAGCATGTAACATGCCTTCATTCCATGGATCCTTACTGAGCACCTAATATACACTAAGTGTTGAGTGCTGGGACCCTGACATTTCACTCCACATCTTTGGATAAGAGCATTCCGGTTCCTCTTAGAGAATTGACCATTGCTCATTCCAGATGGTTCTGATGGGGCTAGTGATTATAGAAAATATGTGTACTAGGCACCCATGTGATCAGGCCTGGCCAATTGCAGTACCACAGTCCTTGGATCCTATTGTGGCCATGTGACCCAAAATAGGCCAATCAGAGCCCTTCCCTGAGACATTTGTGTATGGAGGCTGGGTGTGGCATGTATTTTCTCTAGAATGGCTAAACTGGAATGATATAATAAGCTTAGAGCACTTTTTTTTTTTCCCCCAACAGCATTAAAAGAAAGTGAGGCCAACAGAGATAAAAGAGAGGGAGAGAGAAGGAACCAGAGAGATCTGAAGCCCTGTTTGAGAGCCTGAGTTGACCTCTATCCTTGGACTTCTTAGAGCAGAAATGATTTCTCATTTTAGTTAGCTTTTTTTTTTTTTTTTTTTTTTTTTTTAGTTCGGGTTCTGTTTCTTTTTTCTTTCTTTTTTGGTACTGGGGATTGAACTCAGGGGCATTCAACCACTGGGCCACATCCCCAGCCCTATTTTGTATTTTATTAGAGACAGGGTCTCACTGAGTTGCTAAGTGCCTCGCCATGGCTGAGGCTGGCTTTGAACTCGCGATCCTCCTGCTTCAGCCTCCCAAGTGCTGGGATTACAGGCGTGTGCCACCACACCTGGCTGGGGTTCTGTTTCTGAAAACTTAAATATCTTAAATGATAGAGAACCCAATGCTATCTTGAGGAGGGGAGGAAGGCATGAAAGTCTTTTTAGAGGAGGTAAGCTCTAAAATGAGACCTGGGAGGAGCTGGTGGGTGAGAAGAGATGAAAGAAAGTTCCAGGCCAGACAGAGGAAGGCCGAGCGGGAAGAGGCTGAGACGACTGGAGGCCGGAGAGACCAAGGAGAGAACATGTCAGAAGAGCAGGATCTGGAGGTGGCAAGAGTCAGGCCACAGAGGGTCTTCTGTGATATCTGCCTTGGGTACATCTTGCAAAAATAGACCAGAAGATTCAGGACATTGACACGTCTTCATAGAACTTGGGTGCATTACAGATGTCCCTAGCCTCTTCCTCATGCCAGGCTCCCTGAACTTCATCTGCAAAGTGCTTTGAGAAAATTCTGAGCAGTCAGAGGTAATTTGCTGCTATGGAGCTCCCATATAAATCCCACAGTATTGGCTCCAATGTTTGATTTCCTATTTTTCTTTCCATTTGTGTGTCACCTGTAATGAGAATTCCAAAGTGCTCCGTGCACCAAAGTGCTCAGAGCGATTTTTCTATTAAACCAGAAAGAAGACTCATCCCTTCAGCTGATTGCAAGTGAAATAGGCCAAACATCTCATCATTTGTGTTGGGATTTATGAGACTTTATTGGGGCACCTGTCACCTCTTTCCTGAAGGAGTGAGTTCATTTTTCTCTCTGTTACTCTGTGTGTGCGTGTGCATGTGTAGTTGTGCGTATCTTTACTAATTGCAGCCTCAGGAGCAACGCAAATATTTATTGAGCACATGCTCTGTTTCAAAGTGGATCTCAGAGACACCTTCTGCCCTCTCTGTGCTCAATTGTTCATTGATTCATGCTTTTATTTTTAAGCTTTTTTTTATGTTGATGGACCTTTATTTTATTCATTTATTTATATGTGGTGCAGAGAATTGAACCCAGGGCCTCACACATGCTAGGCCAGTGCTCTTACCACTGAGCCACAACTCCAGTTCCTGATTCATGCTTTTCATTAATCCATTCAACCAACTGAGATTTACTGAGCATATCCTAGGAACCAGACTCTCTGTGAGTAGCCGAGAATACAAGATGAATGAGAAGACCTGGCCTCCACCTTCCCAGGAAGCACACATTCTAGCTGGGGATGCACAGAAATAAATAAATAAAAATAAAACCATTGGGAGGCTGAGGCAGGAGGATCGCGAGTTCAAAGCCAGCCTCAGCAATGGCGAGGCACTTAGCAACTCAGTGAGACCCTGTCTCTAATAAAATACAGAAAGGGCTGGGGATGGGGCCCAGTGGTCGAGTGCCTCTGAGTTCAATCCCTGGTACCAAATAAATAAATAATTAAAAAAAAATTTACCCATTGAGGTAAGAGTCCACTTCAGTGATGGATAAAATTGTGGATGCATTCCTTAGAAGGGGTGGTCAGGGATGGCCTGAGCAGGTGACATTTGGGGTGAGAGCTGGCGGGTAAAGGGTGGGGCCTTACTGAGAAGAGAGACCCAGGAAGAGTGGTTTAGGAAGAGGGGAGTACTTACAAAGGCCTGCAGGACGGAAAAGGGCCTAGTTTCTTCAGATTATGGACAGTTTTGGTTAGGTAGATGCAAAATACATGCCAGAACCCTTGTACAGTGCTGTTGGGGATGTCAAGTCACACACTTTGAAAAAGCAATGTGGCCGTCCCTCGAATGATCAATCAAAAACGACCCAAGCCAGCCGGGCATCGTGGCGCACGCCTGTAATCCCAGCAGTTTGGGAGGCTGAGACAGGAGGTGGCAAGTTTGAGACCAGCCTCAGTAACTTAGTGAGCCCCTAAGCAACTTAGTGAGACCCTATCTCAAAATAAAAAATTAAAAGGGCTGGGGATGTGGCTCAGTGGTTAAGCACCACTGGGTTCAATCCCCGGTACCCCACCGCCAAAAAAATTTAACCCAGAAATTCCATGAATAAATATATGCCTAAGAGAAATGAAAACGTACATCTACACACAAACCTGTCCAGGAATGTTCATAGGAGCATTATTCTTCAGAAATTTCTAAAAATTGACACATAGTAAATATCCGTATTTATGGGCTGTGGTATAGTAATTCAATACAGGTACACAACGTGTCACGATCTGACCTGTGTGGTAATTGACATTGCCATCTCCTTAGCCACCTATCATTTCTTTTTTATTTGAAGCTTACAAACTCCTCTGTTCTCATAGCAGCAACACAAATATTTATTGAGCACCTACTATGTTTGGAAATGGATCTCAGAAACACTGTCTGCCCTCTCTGCACTCAATCGTTCATTGATTCATTTTTTCATTATTACATTCAACCAACCAAAATATATATGGTTGTAAATGACAGACACCCTGCTGTGCTGTAGAACACTGGAACTTGCTCCTTCTGCCTAATTGTATTTTGGTACCTATATCCGGGTACCTCTATTCCCCTCCTATCCCCCTTCCCAGCCTCTACTAATCTCTCCTCTCTCTCTCTCTCTCTCTCTCTCTCTCTCTCTCTTTGGTACCTGGGATTGAACTCAGGGGCACTCGACCACTGGGCCACATCCCCAGCCCTTCTTTGTACTTTTTTAGAGACAGGGTCTCACTGAGTTGCTTAGTGCCTCGCCATTGCTGAGGCTGGCTTTGAATTTGCAATCCTCCTGCCTCAGCCTCCCCAGCCTCTAGTATTGCAGGCGTGTGCCACTGCGTCATGGCCCTCTACTAATCTCTTCTCTTAGAAGCATTATTCTGAACAGCCAAGTGATGGAAACAACTCAAATGTCCATCAATGGATGAATTATTACATTTTGGTCTGTCTATGTGATGGAATTATTACCCAGCCACGCAAAGGAAGGAAGAACTGATATGTGCTACAACATGGAAGGGATTTGAGGAACAGTTTCTACTGAAACTGCATCACTTCTGCACCCTCGTAACGTCAAAAAATTGTAAGCAGAACCATCATAAGTGGTGGACCATTTGTATCCTAAAAAACCAATGAATTGTGTACTTCAAAATGGTGAATTGTACAATATGTGTATTAATCCCAATAAGGCTGTTCTCACTTAAAAAAAAAAAAAAGGTGTTATTTCCAGAACAGTAAAAGCACCTCAAGGTGCTTTAGATAGGGCAGAGTCTTGATTGGATTCACTTTTTCCAAAGTTCTCCAGCAGCTGTGGGATTCATTGGCAGGAGTGAGACCAGGGGCGGGAGACCAGTAGGAAATTACACCGTGGTCCAGGCTTGTCTGTGCCTTGGACGTAGGTTTGCCAGATTTAGCAAATCAAAACAGAGGCACTCAGTTAAATTTGAATTTCAGATACGTAAAGAATATTTTAGTACAGTCAGCCCTCTGAATCAGTGGGTTGGTTCCATAATCTGTGGATTCAACCAACCATGAATGGAAAACATTCTTTAAAGTTGTATTTGTTCTCTTAACAGGGATGACTGTATGATCCTAAAAATTGCACGAGACATACTTATACAAGAGTTATTCTTTGCTTATCCAAAATTGAAATTGTGCATTGGAGGGCTGGGGTCGTGGCTTGGCAGTAGAGCGCTTGCCTAGCATGTGTGAGGCACTGGGTTTGATCCTCAGCACCACATAAAAACAAATAAATAAAATAAAGGAATTGTGTCCATCTACAACTAAAAAATATTTTTAAAAAAATTGTGCCTGACCTGCTTCTATTTTTAAAATTATTTGTCTTGCATTTTATCTGACAATCCTATTTGGACTAGGGTGTTAGTGGTGGAGACGGAAAGAAATGGACAGATTCAAGACATATTTGAAGGTGGAATTGTCAGGCCTTGGGAGTGTGAGATGGGAGAGAGAGGAAGAGCTTGGGTCCTGCCCAAAACATCAGTCTGGTGGCATCATTTGCCAAAATGGAAAAACTTTATTGGGGCTGCAAAGAACTAAGATGGTTAAGGGGGGTTTGGATTTATTAAAAAATGTTAGGAGAAATTATTTGGAATTAAAAAATGACAGTGTTTGGGCTGTTGTTTTATAGGATTCAGGGTCAAAGTCATGCTAACAAGAATACCTATTTTTTTTAACCAGGCTCAAGGACGCACGCCTGTAATCCCAGGACTTGGGAGGCTGAGGCAGGAGGATCTCAAGTTCAAAGCCAGCCTCAGCAATGGTGAGGCACTTAGCAACTCAGGGAGACCCTGTCTCTAATAAAATGCAAAAAAGGGCTGGGGATGTGGCCCAGTGGTCGAGTGCCCCTGAGTTCAATCCCTGGTACCAAACAACAACAACAAACAAAACAAAACAAAACAAAAACCTTTTTTTCACCTGAGACCAGACTGGGAGGACTCCTCGTGCTAGCTTTGGGTGCTGCTTCCTAGAAGGGCTAGCGGGAAATCAGCTCTCATGTCCTCAGCCTGAGCTGGAGGGTAAGCACCCTGCCTCCAAGCAAAGCTGTGATCACTCACCTCTGTGCCTGCAGTAGCTGAACAAAGAAACCTGGAGAAGAGGTTGGAGTTGAAATCTCATGACAAACAAAAAGGACCCAAGGATAGAACTGTTCCTGTTCTGGGGGAGGGTAACACTTTCAGAAGGAGGGGTCCTTTGAACCAGCCTGGCAGGATTAAAAGTAGGGAGGCTTCTGTACAAGCACCAGAGAGGATGCAGGAGAGAAACAGAGAGGTAAAGAAAGGGTGGTGTCTACAGGGAACAACCTTCTTTTAAGTGACTAAGCTTGTAAGTGGCAGCTGACACACTGAAATTCATCTGTGTAGCATTTTTTAAAAAATGGAGTCAGTGATGGGAAAATTTCCCCAAATAAGTCTATCATTTTTTTGCTACAGATAATTTTTTTTTTAAAATATTTATTTATTTGCTTTAGTTGTACACAATGCAATGCATTTATGTTTACGTGGTGCTGAGGATCGAACCTGGGCCGCGCACGTGTGAGGCGAGCGCTCTACCGCTGAGCCACAATCCCAGCCCACTACAGATAATTTTTTTCCGAGTTTTTTCTCTTTTTTTTATACTTATTTTTTAGTTTTTCAGGTGGACACATATCTTTCTTTTTTATTTATTTAATTTATTTTATTTATTTTATTTATTTATTTATTTTGGTACCGGGGATTGAACTCAGGGGCACTCGACCACTGGGCCACATCCCCAGCCCTTTTTTTGTATTTTATTAGAGACAGGGTCTCACTGAGTTGCTAAGTGCCTCGCCATTGCTGAGGCTGGCTTTGAACTCGTGATCCTCCCGCCTCAGCCTCCCAAGTGCTGTCTTTTTTATTTTTATGTGGTGCTGAGGATCAAACCCAGTGGCTCATGCATGCTAGGCAAGCGCTCTACCACTGAGCCACGACTCCAGCCCCTGAGTTTTTTCCTAAACAGTATTTTATATTTTGCTCTTAGCATAAGCACCAAGGTCTTGGTGACAATCAAAAGGGTAACTCATCATCCTGATGCTTTTGCTCAGGTGACTAAACAGTGTATATTACTATATCACATTTCTTATGTTTGTCCTCAAGTTAATCTGCTGGTGTTCCTTACCTGTTAGCAATGCCACACGGAGGTGTGCGTCTCCCATTTGCTGACAAGAGCCAAAAAAGAATCAAAGTAAGACAATGGCAGTTTGGATTCAATTCATGGATTGCTCAAGAATGAACTTCTGTTGGGCTTGAAGGCTTCTAACTACAACTTCTGCTTCTTACTAAAAAAATTTTTATGCTTTAAAAATGGAATTGGTTGCTAACACTTAAAATAAAGGTATTAGCCGGGTGCGGTGGCACACGCCTGTAATCCCAGCACTTTGGGAGGCTGAGGCAGGAGGATCGCGAGTTCAAAGCCAGCCTCAGCAATGGCGAGGCACTTAGTAACTCAGTGAGACCCTGCTTCTAATAAAATACAAAAAAGGGCTGGGGATGTGGCCCAGTGGTCAAGTGCCCCGGTACCAAAAAAAAAAAAAAAAAAAAAAAAAAAAAAGGTATTGATTTTGTTTTTTTGCAAGTCCAGGCTAAGATTCAGCAGTTGAGCAGAGCAAAGTATTTACTGGTTTCCCATTCTGGATGGGTGTCCTTCTGCAGTTTGCTGTGGCCCGACACCTGGCCCTCTTGCTCTACTTTTGTGTCCTGGAGTCATCTATAGGCATTTGAGCCTGTGGTCACTACTGTCCTTCTGTAGTAGACTAAACCATGGCCCCCAAAGATATTCAGGTCCTAATCCCTAGAACCTGAAAATACTACCTTAGATGAACTTTTTAATAATAATAATAATATAATTATTAATATTATATGATATATAACATACTATTTATAGAATTATTATAGATTATATAGCTTATTATATATCATACATAATATATATGTTATATTATTTTATAGTATATAGATTATTACATATTATATATCATTTATTACACATATTATATATTTATGATATTTATATAATTATTAATTCTATATAATCATATATAATTATATAATAATCACATAATGATATAATTGTTGATTATAGAATTATTATTATTATCCTCATCATTATTATTATTATTATGCTGGGCAAAGGGCAAAAACCCACGCCAGAAACCACAGTGTGGTAAGAGGGGTTCATTAACCAGCCCCTAACAGCTGGTAGGGGCCAAAGGGACACGTGGAGGGGAAGGGAAGGGGAGAAAGGGAGAAGGGGAAAGGGAAGGAGGAGAAAGTAACCGTCGAGGAGGAGATGGGCGCAGATGGGGCGAAGAAGGAAAAAAGGGTGGGGGTTTAAGTAGCGACTTGGGGGGTCCAAAGGACCCCGACTCCATAGGCTGCCTGGGGTTGGAAGTGAGACTTGTACACTGGGGATTGGCTCTGAAAGGGAGAGCCCGCCCCCGGGGTGAATTCCCGGGAGATGAGAGTATTCTCGGGATTAAGGGCGGGAGCCACCAAAGGTGGATTCTTGGGAGAGGCGGGCACTTCCGGGAAGTTAAAGTTCAGGCTTACAGCATGACCTGATGCACCTGGGGCTGGCTAGTTTAGGGCACCTGGGCTATGGCCTGCCCTCCAACACTAACACCTGGGATTGACCCCAGGGCTCCCCACAGGTTGGGGGAGTGCCCTATCACTGAGCTACGTCCCCATGTTCTTGCAGAAATGATTAAATGAAGGATCTGGTGGGAAGATTATTCTGGATTAGCAGGTGGGCCCTGTGCAATCACTAGTCTCCTAAGAAGGAAGGGGTAGATTTGATCACAGAGCCAGAAGGTGATGTGACAGCTAAAAGAAGATGTTTCGATGGGATTGGGGCTGGGGCCCAGTGGTAGAGCACTTGCCTGGCATGTGTGAGGCACTGGGTTCAATTCTTAGCACCGCATATAAGTAAATAAAATAAAGTTCCATCACAACTTAAAAAAAAAAAAAAAAAAAAAAGCTTCGATGCTGGCTTTGAAGGTGGAGGGAAGGACCAGAAGCCCAGGAATGTGAGAAATGTGGTACTAGTGACTGGGATCTTTTTTTTTTTTTTTTTTGGTACCAGGGATTGAACTCAGGGGCACTTGACCACTGGGCCACTTCCCCAGCCCTTTTTTGTATTTTATTTAGAGACAGGGTCTCAATGAGTTGCTAAGTGCCTCGCCATGGCTGAGGCTGGCTTTGAACTCGCGATCCTCCTGCCTCAGCCTCCCAAAGTGCTAGGATTACAGGCGTGCGCCACCGTGCCCGGCTAGTGACTGGGATCTTTTGACCTCAATAAAACTGAATCATCCAAGCAAACGTGAAGGCAAGCTTCTTCTCGGGGCTTCCATTTAGGAAGAGAGACACAGCTCCTACAGGAAGACCTCAGGCTGGCTCCCTGAACAAGAGGGAGCTCATGTTATTGGTTATTTGCAGGAGTGGAAATGTTAATTGGTGTTCGTTGTACTCAAGCGTCTTGCCCTGTGCTAAAGATGATACCGCAACTGTTCAAAAGAAAGCATGCAGGGCACCCTGACATCAAGGTCACAATTCTGACGATGGTGAGGGTGGCACACACCAACCTCCTGGGGGCAGCTGTCAGGACATGAGCCAAGGTCCACAAATGCATTTGCCCTTTGTCTCTGTGGCAATCCCGTCCCCACTAGAAATAGAAAGAGACAAGGAAGCAGATTCTCCATTAGAGCCTCTGGAGGGAGTATGGGCCTTTTAACACTGTGACTTCAGCCCAGCAAAACTGATTTTGGAATTTCCATGCACAGAATTGGGAAGAGAAAAATTACAGGTTGTTTTAAGCCACTTTATTTGTTACAGCAGCAACAGGTCACTAATACACCTTCTTATATGAAAACAAACAAATTAATAATCCATGATCTTGTCCCCCATCCTCAATACCTTTTGGAACCTAGCTGACCCTGGAATAAAAAAGCTCTGTACCTCTGCAGTTCAAGGTGTAGCTGGTCTGAGGAACATGCAGGGGAGACAGGAGGAACTTGGGGAAAGATTGCATCAGCCTTCTTTCTGGGGCTCCAGCAGAAGCTGAGCTGGGGCTCCTAATCACCAGGAGGGATTATGAAAACAGCTTGCTGGGGCTTCACCACAGAGTTTTTGACTTAGCAGATAGAGCTGAGAGTTTGCCCTCCAAATGAGCACCCATCCAGGCACCACCCACTGAGAATCTCCTGCTTTGGGAATGTGAATCACAGAAGATGGAAGATAGGCGAGTGAGTCATCCTATGGAGATGATTCCGGAGATCCTCTGATGGAAACCCACGAAGCGGACCTGGTTCCTGGCATTCTGAAGGTCGGCTCATTCCTCTTCTTGAACTCTGTGAGCCACCCTTGAAGTTCAATTCCTTTCTGCTGAAGGCAGCACAACTTGGGGACTGTTGCTTGCAATCAAAGAACTCAAAGGGACTGAGCTTACAGTGAACACCTTTGATGTGGAAAAGGTGGAAGAAGAGACGCACAAAGCTCAGGTCTGACGCATCATCCATCTGCCAGGACTCTGTTAGTGTCCATCAAACCATAGCCATCATTTCTGGAATACCTAGTATGTGCCTAAGAGATGCTAGGAATTTCACAGGCATTTTTATCAGTGGTCTGAAGGGAACATGCTTTTATCTTTTCACTGGAGGAAATGGAGACCCAGGGATTTACTGTTGGAAAGACATTAAAATCTACATAAACATCATCAGGGCATGGGAGGCACCACAGAGAAAAGAACAATATTTTTCTTCCTCTGAGAATGTTTCTTTCTCTGTTTTCCATGAACTTTCTCTGAATGACTATCAGTTCCCTCAGCCTGCCTGCACCTGACCCCATAAAAATCCTGTTAAAGGGGTGAGAGGAAGCATTGACCTTGACCAGTATCTTTCTCTTTGTGTGTGTGTGTGTGTGTGTGTGTGTGTGTGTGTGTTGGCCAATGTAATTTGGTGTTTGAAATTTTCCAGTTTGCTTTGTATTTTAAATGTTAGGTATACTATAAATTCTAGGGATATCAGAAAAGGCACATTTGGCTTTTGACTCTCAAGTAGATAAAGCATGTTTTACAGACCCTGGGGCCTGTGGGATGCGGCAGGAGGTCAGCTGAATGTTTGGGGAGAAATAGCTTATTGTTTTTATTTTTATGACAAAAAGGATATGTGATTGGCATCAGACATTGAAGAGTGACAGCCATAGCTCTGTGCAGTGTCATGGCTGTGGGACTTGACAAGAGCCACAAAGTGACCAAGGACATAAGCAAGCCTAGGCATAGCTGCTGTTGCAGGTGCAGCATCAAGCACACAAAGTTTATGGGGACTGTGCTCCCAGAGGTGTGTCTCTTTGTCCTGCACCAACAGCAGGCCTTGGAGCTGCACAGGTTCTCCAAGGACAAGTGGGTTTTTTAATTCATCAAGAAAAAGTTGAGGACATGCATCTACACCAAGAGGAAGGAGGAGCTGAACCGTGTCTGACCCCCAGGAGGAAAGTAGCTGCCAAGGACTGAGCCCCTGCCCCTTCGTGCAGAGGGGGGAAAACATCCATATTTATTTTCTTCATACATCTGTAGCAATTGAATTGGTGCATGAGTAACTGGACAGTTCCTACTGTTATCTGCACAGAGTATCTACTGCTTTTTGCCCCAGAACATTTCCACTGCCTTGGTATGGGACATCTGTGGGAACTCATTTACTCATATCCAGCCTGGAAGTGGGAGGTTCCTGGTTTAGGGGGGCACAGTGGGAGGTTCCTGGTTTAGGGGGGCACAGTGGTGCATGCCTGTAATCCCAGCAATTTGGGAGGCTGAGGCAGGAGGATTGCAAGTTCAAAGCCAGCCTCAGCAACTTAGCAAGGCCCTAAACAACTCAGGGAGACTCTGTCTTAAAATAAAAAAATGGGGGTACTGGGGATGTGGCTCATGGTTAAGTATCCCTGGGTTCAATCCCTGGTACCAAAAAAAAAAAAAAAAATACTCCTGCCTTAACCATTTATGTATGATGTGTCAAAATGCATTCTACTGTCATGTATAACTAATTAGAACAAATAAAAAATATATTAAAAATACTCCTGGCTTGGGGCTGGAGTTGCAGCTCAGCGGTGGAGCGCTTGCCTCGTATGTGTGAGGCACTGTGTTTGATTCCCAGCACCACATATAGATAAGCAAATAAAATAAAGGTTCATCAATAACTGAAAAAATATTTTAAAAAATAAGTACTCCTGGCTTGACCAGGCGCAGTGGTGCAGGCGTATGGGAGACAGCAGCATGGGAGACAGAGGCAGGAGGATCTCGAGTTCAAAGCCAGCCTCAGCAAAATGAGGCTCTAAGCAACTCAGTGAGACCCTGTCTCTAATAAAATTCAAAATAGGGCTGGGGATGTGGCTCAGTGGTTGAGTGCCCCTGAGTTCAATCCCTGGTTAAAACAACAACAACAACAACAAAAACCCTCCTGGCTTAAATTTTCTCCAAGGAGGGTTGAGAATTAGTGGATAAATTTTCCCTTTGTCGCTTGGGAGGACACTCCTAAAGTGTATTCTTAAGCTTCTTTAGAAGATCCTAGGGGGATGGAGCCTACATTGCCCATAGCAGGACCAACCCAAGAATGCTCTTGGGAACTGAGTGAGGCGGTGCATACCTGTAATCCCAGTGACTCAGGAGGCTGAGGCAGGAGGATGGAAAGGTTTGAAGACAGCCTGGGCAACTTAGTGAGACCTTATCTCAAAACAAAAATAAAAAAGTTCTGGGGGAATAGCTCAGTGGTATTCCTGGGTTCAATCCCCAGTACCATTAAAAAAAAAAAAAAAAAAAAAAAAAAAACAAAAAAAAAAAAAAAAAAAAAAAAACAGAACGAGATTGTTTTTTGGATTAGCTGTCCCTCTTTCACTCTTCTTGGGTTTTGACTCCATTTCCTGGAATCACTTTTCCAAATAAACTAGCTGCCTGCAAGCCCAGGGATCAAGTTTTGGTTTCTGGGGGAACTCTGGCTGGGACAACATTAATGGTAGAAAATTAGAATATGTAGATAAAGAACACTAAAATCATGAACAATCCTGTTTTCTCTAGAGAGCTCTTCTGTTAGAATTTGGATGCATATTCTTCCGTTTAAAATGCATACACATTAAAGAAAAAAAAACCCACAAAGGAGATCATACTGTATTGCTATGGTTTTGATATAGTTTGTGTCCCCAGGGGTTCAAATTTAATCCGCAGTGAGAAGTGTTCAGAGCTAGAAATCCAATCAACTGTGGTGCTCAGAGGTGTGGCCTTTGGGAGGTGATCAGGATTAAAGCCATTAAGGTAGAGGCCCCCAAAATTGAGTCCTGGTGGCTAAACAAAAAGGAAAGAGATCAGAAGAGATATACACAGAACTATATGTTCCCTGCCTGGTGCTATGGGATGCCATCTTGAGACTCTGCCAGGAAGAAGACCAGAGTTGGTCCTGAGACCTTTGACCTCCTGTTGGGGCAGGCCAAAATGGCTATAGTTAGGCTCCCTGGCTGAGGCTTCTGGTGGGCTATGTTATGGTTAGTCAAGGTCAGACACACTGTGATTCAGCGTATATACTCAAGGTCATAAGCATTAACTTGTGAGCATGCGCCCCCTTATGTAACCTGTTGGCAGTGTGCCCTCTTTGTTTGGTCTGCAAAGGGCCTAGGGAAAAGCCTCAGGGGCTAAATAAATGGGTACAAAATGGGACTGACTGGGGGCTAAAGCTGAAGCCCAAGCTGTGGCCACCTCTGAATGAAGCATGCCTACTATCCTAACAGCCTCTTGCATCTTCTTCTGTGTGCTGGGACCCTGAATCTGTTTCCTGGGTCTAATCCCCCACAGGACACCCCCAGAACCACGAACCCAAATAAACCTCTTTTTCTTAAAACTTACCCTGTCTGTGGGATTATGTCATTAACAACAGAAAACCAACTAGCACATAGATAACATATGTATCCGGACTTTTTCTTTAACTTGCTATATTGTGAAAATCTTCATATGATGACATTTTCTTCAACAGTATCTCATTTGCAGTACTTATTCATTATATATTAAGCAGTGACTACAGCCCAGATACAGTTTGGTTTCCTCATCTGTAAAGTGAAAACACAGAAAGGAACAAACTAGATGGCACCTTTACTCCTGTGCAGCTGGCATAATGGTCAGGATCTTTTTTACATTCTAAAAGAGCACGATTATTTACCCAACATCCTATTGTGGACTATTTAGCTTTCAGTTTTCAGTACTATAAACAATCCTTCAGTAAACATTCTTTACATTTATTCTTGATTTTCTTCTTTTAGGATAAGTAATTCTTCTCCTTCTCCTTCTCCTTCGTACTGGGGATTGAACTCAAGGGCACTCAACCACTGAGCCACATCCCCAGCCCTATTTTGTATTTTATTTGGAGACAGGGTCTCACTGAGTTGCTAAGCACCTTGCCATTGCTGAGGCTGGCTTTGAACTCTCGATCCTCCTGTCTCAGCCTCCCGATTCGCTGGGATTATAGGTGTGTGCCGCAGATAAATTCTTAAATTTCTTTCTTTTCTTTTCTTTTTTTTTTTTTTTTTTTTTTTTTTGGTACCTGGGATTGAACCCAGGGACTGAACCACTGAACCACATCCCAAACCCCATTTTTTAAAAATTTTATTTTATTTAGAGGGGGAGTCTCACTGAATTGCTTAAGGCCTCGCTAAATTGTGGAGGCTGGCTTTGAACTCAGGATCCTCCTGCCTCAACCTCCCAAGTGGCTGGGATTGCAGGTGTGCGCCGACACCCGGCCAAATTCTTAAATTCTTAGAAGTGAAAGTGCTGAAAGAATAGGACGTGAATAAATGATGTTGCTGGAATTGGTTTATCTGCCCTGGAGCCAAGGCTATTAATATCCATGCTATTAAGATCATTACGGTAAAAAAAAAAAAAAAAAAAAAAAAAAAAAGTCATGGTAACCAGAGGTAGCCACCTGGTTCCTAGCTGGCTTAGGGATGTGGGCTGAGTGACTTAATGATTTAACAAGCTAGGTCTATAGTTTTTTTTAAAAAAGGATTAAAAGACGGTCTGCAAATTACCAGCTATGTGATTTCAGTCAGGTTTCTCAAACTTTCTCGTACTTTGGTTTCCTCACATGTAAACTGAGAACAATAGCTCTCATCTTAGAGGGCTGGTAGTCATTCGGTACATGTTTATTCAGTTCCTACTAATCACAGCTTCCGAGTTAGGAGTTGTCAATCTAGAAGGGAAAGGAGTTATTAATAATCACACTAATGTAAAATTGTAAAATTGCACTATGTTTTATAATGAGAAATACAGGATGCTATGAAAATGAATGAGAGGGAGAGGCCCGATGGTTTTTATTTTCAATTTTTTTTAATGGGGGGTTGCAAGATCAAGTGGGGTGTGCGTTTCCATATGGAAGATGTGTAAGCCTTGACTAGGTCACGGTGGGGAGAAAAATTCCCTGCCGAGAAAAGGGCAGGAAAAGCATTTTCAGGATGGAATGACATCGTGTGCCACTTTCTTTTCCACCTAACTGTCCTTGGAGTTGCAATTCCTTCTGGACATTTCTCCTGGGGTCCGATATTCCCATGACTGTTTTTTCTCCTTATTTAGCTCTTAGTTTAAATGACATCTCCTTAGAGAGGCCTTCACCAACCATCCTCCATCATCCATCCCCTCCCGTTGTCACTTTATTACTCGGCTTTACTTTTTCCTTCATAATACTGATTCAAACATTCATATTTGTTTAAAATCTTCCCTCCCACTTGAATGAAAACTTCAAAAAGGGATTTTTTTTTTGGTGGGGGTGGGGGAGATTTACATGCTAAATTCTCAATGCCTGGCATAAAGTAATTGTTCAGTGCATATTTGAATGAAGGCAAATGATTGGCGCAAAGTCTGCAGTACAATCCGAAGCGCACTGGTGCTGGGTCCCTGTGCACCCCTGGCAGAGCGAGGGGCGTGGCTGGGGCGTGACCGCCGCCCGGAACCTAAGAGCCGCACCCGCACCGGTTTCCGGCCGCGGCGGACACTTCCCGCGGAGGGACTGTCCCGTGGCACCTGGCGGGGCTGAGGAGGACACGGAGGCTCTGGAGGCTCTGGAGGCTCTGGAGCAGCGACGATGGACGACCACAGCTTGGAGGAGTTCCGTCGGCGCTGGCAGGAGGAGCTGGCGCAGGCCCAGGCGCTGAGGAAGCGGCGGCGGCCCAAGGCTGCAGAGCGGCGGCCACGGCGGGCCGAGGTGGCGCCCGGGCGCGGCGAGCAGGCCTCGGGGTACCTGGCGCTGGCCCAGGGCCTCCTGGAGGGCGCGGGGAGGCCCCCGGCGGTGCGGGCGACCCGGGCCGAGAGGCAGGACGCGGCGAGCCGTTCCCGCTCCCCTCCCGTCCGCGAAGGCGCGGGGGGCGGGGAGCAGCTGGTGGATCAGCTCATCCGCGACCTGGTGAGTGGCGGTCGCCTCCTGCCGAGGCCCGGGCCGGCCCCCGCCCCAGAACAGACCACTCCATGAGTTGGAAAGCAACTTTCTCTGTGGGCCACCGATTGGAAAAAATAAAATAAAAAAGAGTAGTCGTGTGCACACCTATGTTCGTGCGTGCATAGGGTGTCTCTGGAAGTAGTGCTCAACCCGAGGCTATTTGGTCCCCAGATTTGTCAGTGTCTTCAGACATTTTGGGGTGCTTCAGCGGGTGTGTGCACGCAAGCTGGACAGTGTTTGCTCGCAAACATCCTACAATGCATAGGATAGACCCCCCCGCCCCAAAAATGGCTCTCCAAAATGTCAGTGTGAGTTTGAGAACTCAAGAAGGTATATGCCTAAACTTTTTAACAAAGGCTGTCTTTGGAGAAAGAGGGCCTAGGAAATGGATAGGAAAGAATTGCTTTTTTTTTTTTTTTTTTGGTACCAGGGATTGAACTCAGGGACACTCGACCACTGAGCCACATCCCCAGCGCTATTTGGTATTTTATTTAGAGACAGGGTCTCACTAAGTTACTTAGCGCCCCGCTTTTGCTGAGGCTGGCTTTGAACTAGTGATCCTCCTGCCTCAGCCTCCAGAGCTGCTGGGAGAAAGAATTGCTTTTAACTTTTCTCTGTATACTGTTTGCATTTTTTTTTTCCTAATTTCAAAAAATTATAGCAGACAGAAGAAAAGGAGGAAAAATCCTTTAGGCAGTATCACTAGGATGGAGGTTGTTGAGAGGGGGTATGGATCCTTTGGAGAATCTGGTGGCCCGCCATAAAAATGACCCCCTTCACCAAGGTGGGAGGATCAAGATTACTTGGCACTTATCCATGGCTCCCAGGTTAAGAATTGGGAGTGGACATTGAGCTTTAATAGTTTCATTTACACTAGGTTCAAAAGAAACTTCTATAGCTTTCCAATTGGGAATCATTGTGTAGTGGGAGTTGTTCCAAGAAATAATGGCTTATTTTTATGTAATGTGTAGTTTTATTCAAATAATATAACTTTTTTTTTTAAGCAAGTGTCTGTTTCTGTGCTCTGACTTACTTTTAATACAGCAATCCTCTGAGGTAGATATTAACTCCTTTTACAAATGAAGAGACTAAAATTTTCTGTGATTTGTCCAGGATTACCCAGTTGACGAATAATGGGAATTGAATTTAGAGTAAGGTCTTTTGACTTCTGATTCACCAGGTTAAACTTGAGTTGGCATAAGAATTACCTGAGGCTGGGGCTGGGGCTATGGCTCAGCGGTAGAGTGCTGTCTTGCACGTGTGAGGCCCTGGTTTCTATCCTCAGCACCACATAAATAAAATAAAGGTATTGTGCTCACCTACAACTAATAAAATATTTTTTTTTAAAAAATTACCTGAGGCCTATTGAAATACAGGTCCTGGGTCCTCCTCAGACCTGCGAAATCAGTGGCCAGGGAAGAGGGCCCCAAATCTGATGATTAGAATGATCAGGCACATTTGAGTCATTGTTCTTGCTTCCTTTGAATCTTAAATCCTGATTCTCAGAGCTTTCCAGCTCTAATAATCATAGACATTGGTCCCAAGAATAGTGAAGAAATAATTCAAGTATGCAAAAAAGGAAGGACCCTGCTTTGGAGAAGATCCAGGGAGCACATCCGAATTTAATATATAGTTGGAAAAAAGCCTGCTCTAATTCCCTGGAATGAGACCTGGTGGGTTTCTCTCTTCTCTTCATAATTACCACATTAGATGAGACTCTTCTAAGAGCAGCATCCAAGTTGGGGCATCTCTAATTTTTAAAACAATACTTCACAATTATCAGTAACACAGCTACAAAGTAGTAGTTGTTTGTTATGCGCTTGCATACTGTCTCCTTGGTGCTGTCTTAAGGGTTCAGAGACTTTATTCAGTTCTCCCAATAACCCTCCTTAGTGACCATTTTCAACCCCACTTGGAACCTGAGCATTAGGAAAGTACCTTGGTTTTTAAGGGTCAGTAAATGCATCCAGTATCTTTGGTCTGAGAACTGATGTTAAAATTTACAGAAAAAGCTTGAATACCTGCATCAGTGATTGTAAGCCCCACAACCCACAGGGGCCAGACAGGTAATGCAACTGGGTGAAGCAGGCTAGGTATTGCCTCTTCAATTCTTCCCCGCCCCCCACAGCAGTATCTCTTTTTTCAGGCGTTTTGTTGTGTATTTTTTCCAGATTTTGCCGTAGTTTGTAGAATTTGTTTCATTGTGGCAGCTGACATTAACCATGTCAGGGTAGGAATTATCTTTCTTGAAATATGGCTCTCTTTGTTTTGTTTTCTCACTTTTAAAAGTTTTTTTTTTTTTAAATCACACTTTGAAGTGTATGAATCATAACTGCACAGCTTGGTGCATTTTGAAGAGTGTTTGTGAGCATGCAAGCAGCAGGCAGATTACAGAACAGCATCACCAGCTTGGCAGAACCATCTCCCACCCCCATGATCTCTTTCATCTCAGGGTAAACACTCACCTGACTTTTTTTTTTTTAATGTTTATTTATTTGCTTTTAGTTGTACACAATGCATTTTACGTGGTGCTGAGGTTCGTACCCGGGCCGCGCACGTGCTAGGCGAGCACTCTACCGCTGAGCTACAACCCCAGCCCCCTCACCTGACTTTTAACACCACGTTTAAACTACATTTATGTGGAATCATACTGCATCTACTCTTGCCTGGGTTCTTGTGCATAGATTATGAGATTGATCTCTGTGAATTTACCACATTTTACTTATTCATGCTATTGTTGATGGGCATTATTGATAACTAGTTTGTTAAGAGCCAGCTTGGGGCTATTGGAAATAGTACTGCTATGAACATTTTACACATCTTTTGGGATGTGTGTGTGTGTGTGTTTGGTGTTCACCAAGGAGTGGAATTACTATGTCATAAGGTATACAGTTAATAGCCTTGGTAGATATTGATATTTTTCCAAAGTAGTTGTACTGGCTTCTAACTTTTGGTAGTAACTTGAATATGTGGAAGATGGTATTTAACTTTCTTTACCGTAAATAAAATAGCACCCAGCTGAGATGACATAGGCACATGAATTGACTCCAACAGGGGTGAAATGATAGAGTGATAAACTGAAAGTACATGCTATGGCTGGGCCAAGGGTGTTAGCCACTGCCCACATTAGCTGGTGGTGGACATGTAGGATTGGGGTCCCAGTGTTGGAAGGTTTTTAGATTGTTTTCTGTAATTGGAAATAATGCATTTTTATGTGAACTCTCACTTTTTCTTGCATTTTAAAAAAACTTTGGCTTAAAACAGCCATCGTTTATTTAACTCGTTTTGCTTGGAGGGTGGTAGTTTTGGTTGCATGTGGGTGGGCTCACTCATGCATCGAAAGTTAGTTGCTGGTCACCTAGGGAGCTTACTTCTGGGGGTTGGCTAGTTGACTGTGTGAGTATGTGTCTGTGTTATGAGTCTTGTCATCCAGCAGTTTAACCCCTCATGGGCCTTCTTAGCGTTATGAGAGCAGCAAGAGGGTAAGCCCAAGTGCTTTTGATGTTTTTGCCTAGACATGCTTTTTATTACCACTTTGGCCAAAGCAAGTCATATGGTCAAGTCCAGCATCAGTGTGGACTTGCCCAAGTGCTTGGATACAAGGAGACATGCATAGATGAGGGGCTATTACTACGATAATCTTATCTCAAATCTTTTCCAGTTGTAATTGTTGGTAGCTAATACAACAAAACAGTAATGTTTTAGGTACTAATGCTGCAGGTTAAACAAAATCTGGCTGGATCTGTCACACTGTGCCCTCCTAGGATACATTGTATGAGCTGTGGTTGATTCCTGAGAAGGAAGATTATGTTTCATTGGCACTTACCAGAAACTGTTCCAGAGACTGACATAGTTGTCATGAAAGGGAAATAAAAACCTGGTAAACTTCACCCCCAGCCTTTGGCAACTGGCTTCTACTAGTGCATCCTGTTGTGGTTTTGGTTAGTTTTCCACTTGCCTTTGGTATCATCACTAGAGTGAAAACACCTAAGTTAGCAGCCAAAAGTTGAGTTGCCTTTTGTTGAGCAGTTGAACACACTTGGATTGTTGTCTGGCTAGGAATAGGCCAGAACTGTTGATGGACAAGCACAGCTGGAATGAAATTTAGAAATAACTCCTCTGGAGCCTGGTCCCCCCCCTACCCCAGTACTTGGAATTGAACCCAGGGACTACCACTGAGCTACACCCACAGTCCATTTTATTTTGAGACAAGGGAATAGGCTGACCTTGACCTTGTGAGCCTCCTGAATAGCTGGAATTACAAGTGTGCATTACCACACGTGACTTATGAGGCTTTTGATAACTGCACTTAGAAACCATCTCTGTTTGGGTAATGAGGTAGGAATATTTAAATTGGCAAATTGGCACTTGATAATATATGGTTAAACTAATGAAAGATATGGCATACCCCTGGTCCAAATTTCAGAGGCAGTAGGCAGTTTGTTTTAGTCTTTTATGTCCATAAATCCAGGCTCCTTGGGGATAGTGGAGCCACTTGAGTATGATTTCTTGGTCCAATTTTTGTTTAGGTGGCATATCAGATCTCTGGGCTGCAGAGCAGAAGCACCCAATTCAAATTGACTTAAAAAACCCAAATTGGGGGCTGGGGTTGTGGCTCAGTGGTAGAGCACTTGCCTAGCATGTGCAAGGCCCTGGGTTCAATCCTTAGCACCACATAAAAATAAATATAATAAAGATATTGTGTCCAATTACAACTAAAAGATAAATATATAAAAAAAAATTGGAATCCATTAATTCATGTGACTAAAACCTCCAGGTGGTTGTGCTTATTCTGGATATTAACATAATGTGACTGGAAACCTCCTCTTAGTACGGCTTTCCTTTTGTTGGTTTACTTACCTCAGTCTCTCCCCCACTGGGTACAAAATGACTAGCACCTGCAGTCTTACATTCTACCAGCTTGGCAATGCAGGGGGAGAGAAAGGAGTCTGTTTTCTTTGTATGCAACAGAAATCAAGAACCTAAGTTCTTATTGGTTCAAATTGGGTCATGTGACCAACTTGAAGCCAATTTCTGCTTAAAATTGTCCAGGCTTGGGCTGGGGTTGTGGCTCAGTGGTAGAGCACTTGCCTAGCATGTGTGTGGCCTGGGTTCGATCCTCAGCACCACGTACAAATAAATGCATTGTGTACAACTAAAAGCAAATAAATAAATATTTTTTAAAAAAATTGTCCAGGCTTGTATCTAGTGCCCACTCCTGAAGATAAGGGTGGGGTCAGTCCCATTTAAATCATGTTAAGAATGGGAAGAGAAGAGAGAATGAATGTGGGGCAGGCAACTGTGGCCACTACTGATGTCCACTTTAGATGGCTGTTTGGAGCAGCACTGTAGCACTGTTTTCTGTTCATCCATCTCTATATACTTATCGATCAGGTAGGTCCTGGGGCATGGGTAATAAACAGAATTGATATAGTTCCTGCCCTGGGAGAGCTACCTCTTCTAACTAAAAGAACAACATTAATGGAGCCAGCACAGCCTGGGTGTGGTTCTGGGCTATAGGGTCTGTGGACCAGCATTCAGATTCAGCTCTGCTGTTGACTGGTTCTCTCCCGGTGTGGAGTCATGCACTGGGATACCTGGAATGACTCCCCTTCCTCTTTACTGTCCTTTGCCTTCCTTATAAGGCTCAACTTGAATTCCGCCTCCTGTATTAACTCTTCCTTAATGATCCCTTCAGTCCAAATTTTCTCCACTCCCCTAACTAAAAAAGGTCTTATTGTCAGTGTCATTGATTTTTTTTTCATGAATTAGCAGTCTTTACTTAGTGCATTTGAAATAGTCTGTGTGTATGTGTGTGTGTGTGTGTGTATGTGTGTGTGTGTGTGTATAGTAACTTAGGTCATGTTTTCACTGGAAGGTTCTGATGGCTGGAAGTGTCATGGGTTCTTTCATTCCACAATATTTGTTAAGTGGCTTCTTAGTATCAGGCACTATTCTTAGGCACCAAGGATATAGCAGTGAACAAGACAGAAAATTTATAGCCTACATTCCAGGAAAGAGGGAGCTAGACAGTTGTCAGGTAATAAATGCTCTGGGAAAAAAGCGGAGATGGGGGGCTCAAGTGTGACTGTGGTGGGATACAGGCTGCAGTTTTAATGGTGCTGTCCAGCAAGGCCTTTTTTGGGAAGATCACTTTTCATGGGAGACAGGAGGGGAGGAAGCAGGCAAGGGGAGGTGATTCCAGGCAGAGAACAGCAGGTGCAAAGGTTCCATGGTGGCCAGAGTCAGCAGCCTCCTGGGCGTGGAGCCCAAAAGTGAGTGAAGGACCCTGTGCTCAGTAGAACCTGTGCTTTGTTTAATGTTCTGTGTTGTCTTGAAGTTCTTAACTGTTGTTGACTAAGGTAGCCTACATTTTTGTTTTACACTGGGCCCCACAAATTATCTGATCCTGATGGTGGGATTATGCTTGGAGTAACTTCGCCAAATAAAACTATAGCCATGAGTAGTGCGCCTCTGGGACCTGAAGCTTCTGACGGGGTCTCCTCCTCTCCTCTGACTCTGTGCTTGCCTTGTTCCAAAGCTGGGATCCAGTGTAGACATAGGGGGCTTTGAAAGCAGAGGTCCAGCCTGACTTCCTTTACTGCCATACCCAGTGTCTTGTGATTCCCCAGCACTCACTCCTTAAGTCCTTTAGATTGGCATTTTCTGTCTGCCTGCCTTGCCAGAGTACCAGGGGAGGTCAGACCAGTAGGCTGTGAAGGAGAATGTGTCTTGGAGTGGGAAGGCCTATTCCTGTTTAAAAAAATAAATCACCGGCTGGGATTGTGGCTCAGCGGTAGAGCGCTCGCCTAGCACGTGCGCGGCCCGGGTTCGATCCTCAGCACCACATACAGATAAAAACGCATTGTGTAAAACTAAAGCAAATAAATAAATATTAAAAAAATAAATCTCAGACATTTTTTGTGCATTTACCATGTGCCCAGTGCTGGGCTGGTTTCATTTGGTAATATTATAGTTCGGTTATTTGCACATGTAATCAACAGATATTTTTCGCATACTTTTTGCTCTTACAGCTAGGCATGGGCATTAGGTTCAATGTTAAGAGAGAAATTGGCTTTTCGTGGACTGCTTGGGAGCTTAACCTCTCTTTATAGCATTGTTTCTTTGGAGAAATGATTTCTAAGTTCTAAATAGCTGACTTACTAATGAACTGTGGAATACCTTAGGGGACTATCTATATTGCCTCTTGTAGTCTTGTGTATTTATTCTGCTTTACATGACGATGATTTATCGCTATAAAAGATTTTAGCTCTTTGAGTGCGGTTGCCCTTACTTATACATTTGCTAACAGCACCTCCCCTCCCCCCACACTGGGCCTGTCCCTGAATTCAGATAGTATCTTGAACATAAATTATCCTATTTTAATGTGTAGCATGCTTACTACAGAAATATCTAGGAAATTTAGAATGAAAGAAGAAAACAAAAATCTCCTGTAATGTCATTACTCAGGCTACTGCTGTTCACATTTTGGTGTACTTCTGAAATTATTTTTCTTCACATATGTAAGAATATGCATTTTAAGACAAAATGGCTGCCTATTTATTTATTTATTTATTTTTTTGTGGTACCGGGGATTGAACTCAGGGGCACTCGACCACTGGGTCACATCCCCAGCCCTTTTTTTTGTATTTTATTTAGAGACAGGGTCTCACTGAGTTGCTAAGTGCCTCGCCATTGCTGAGGCTGGCTTTGAACTCACGATCCTCCTGCCTCAGCCTCCCAAAGGCTGGGATTACAGGCGTGCGCCACCGCACCTGGCTGCCTATTTATTTTGAGAGTGTTTCAGACCCCCTTCCATCAGCCAGTTTTTTTTCTTAAAGAAGACACAGGAGAAACTGGAACTCCTTCATTCCTTCTGAATGAGATTGTGAGGTTTACTGTGCTCAGCTTTTGTGTTATGTGGAGAGTTGAGATAAACTCCTTTAGAAAACAGTCTCCTTTCCATCACAGATTTAGTAGAAATGTTACTGCAAATCTCTTATTTGCACCTAAAGCAATTTCTTTTCTCAGATTCTTAAAATACCACCTAGAAAGCTCTTCGTGTTGTTTGCCCTGGAGATATACATTGAGAACAAAAACCTTAAGTCAGTTTCTTCACTTTGTACTGATTTGGCTCTTAGTAATTATCCCTCCTTCTATTAAACAAGAGAAGACAGATTAAATTTCTAACAGTAAGGCGCAAAACCAATCCACTTACAGAATTAGTCTCACATTAGCACATAGGAGTGCAGATCAACCTCCCTGGGGACGGATCTCTTTGCAATTTCTTTCAGCATTTTTGGAGTAAGTCCAGTAGACTTTTGGGAAAATCTTGTACTCACTGACCTTAAATTAACAAAGTAACACTACCCGTGTGTGTGTGTGTGTGTGTGTGTGTGTGTGTGTGTTTTTCGCTTGTTTGGGGAAGGGGTAGATTGATTTCATATCTGCTGTGATTTAGGTCTGTGGTTCTCAGCGTTTAGTGAACACAAGGAACCCCTGGGAAGGCAATGCTTGAGCACCTTCCCTGAGATTTGGGGCAGTAAGTCTGGGTGGGTTCTCAGCATTGAAAACAAAACAAAAAAACTCTGGGAATTTTGATAAGAGTCACTAAGAATGGTTAAGAGAATATCTAAGCCATTGGTCAAAGCATTAAAAACCAGGTTGTATGTTATCACAAAGACACTTTTCCTTAAATTTGAAGGAATGGTAATTCTTTGAATTTATTGGTTTTCTAGAGCATTGATGGGAGCTATTAAACCAGTGCACAATATTAATGTATTGCTTTATCAGTGTAGTCACGTTGATATTTTAATAGTGTGACTAGTTCTCCTATATTAATGATTCCAATGTCTTTTTTTCTTCAGTGCTGGGGATGGAACCCAGAGCCTCACATGTGCTAGGCAAGTGCTCTACCACTGAACTCTATCCCAGCCCTCCGATGTCTTTAATTTCTTTCTTCTTAGAATATGTTTCTGAAATGCAGAGTTGCCCATTTTCATGTTTGAAGTCAGAATATATATCGAGGTGGGTTAAATGGCTCAAAACTCTTTGGATGGTGTGTGCTTCACAGTAGTCTATGTGGTAGTGTGGTAGTCATCTTAGATAACAAGGGATTTCTCTGCACACTAGGAGCAAGTAATATTTTTTTACCACATCTGTGAACTGTGGTAAGCACTAATCTGAGTGCTTCAGATACCCTGCTGCAGTAGGAGAATTTCCGTGGTTACTGGGCTACAGCTTTGGTCCAGGACGTGGCTTACTGTCCTTGTTAAGTCATGTGTACTATAAAAGGGTTGTGTTTTCAACCACATGCTTATAACTCTTAATCTTCTATGAGTTGTTTCCCAAGTGGTATGTTATTAATAATAACAAATAGAGGTTTATGAATCATTACTTAAACTTTAATCTACTCTAGTTGGCTGGTATAATGACATTATTCTCACCTGCCTTCCATATACCTCCTTGGGTGGGAAGTAGGTTACGTAGACTGATGTCTCTGGAATTGTGCAGAGGAACCCTTGGGGATGAATTGGACACAAGACCACCATTTCTGTTGCTTTTGGGGAAAAGTTTGGACTTTACACAAAACAGACCGATAGATATTTTGGGTAGGTAGGTTAGGGGCTTGGTCTTTCAGCGGGGTCCAGCCTTGAGGCAATAGGGCTGGGCTGCTGTATATAAGTACTGACTAGTCAGTAGATGTAGGCTGCCCTCTGGGAGAAGATGTTTCTTTGGTAAGGCAGCTTCTTTGGCCAAGGGCAGTGTCTAGGAAGCACTCAGCTGTAACCATTGGCAGGCAGCATTTTTGTCAGGTAGAATGAGTTTCTCAAATCCTAGGGAGGACTTGCAGTGTCCACTACAAGAACCATTGAATGAATGCTTTGTACAGCATGAAGCTTTAACATTTGATCTCCTGACCTTGTGGGTCAACACATTTCTTTTTCTTTACTGGGGATCAAACCCAGGACCTGGCGCATGCTAGCTCTATCACTGAGCCATATCCCCAGCAACCCCTCATCCTCTTTTTCTCTGAGACAGGGTCTAAGTTGCCCCTGGTTGGCTTTGAACTTGTGATCCTCCTGCTTCAGCCTCCTGAATAGCTGGAATTGCAGGTGTGTGCCACCCCATCCAGCTACATATTTCTTAAGATGTAGATTCTCCTGTATTCGTTAATTTTTTTTCCTCCTCCTGTTCTCCAATCAGTGGAACAACAGGGAGGGTCATTTATATGAAAGTCTGGGGCTTGATCTGTTTTGGATTGATGATTGATGGTTTTAGAGTTTAGATGTAATTCTAAGAGCACAGTGATTAAAAAAAAAAGTTTGTTTTTGGAATATTGGTGTTTACGTAATTACAATCTAATGCTGGGCTGGGGTTGTGGCTCAGTGGTGAGCACTTGCCTAGCACATGCGCGGCCCGTGTTTGATCCTCAGCACCACATAAGAATAAAGGCATTGTGTACAACTAAAACAAATATTTTTTTAAAAAACAATCTAATGCTTTGGATATAGTGGTTTTTCTCCAGGACTTAGAAATGATCTGTCATAGCCTGTACATTAACAGACCAGTGCAGCATCTGACTGACTGTTGGTGTGGTGGCCATAACGCCACTTACTGGTCACTTGCAGCCTGGGGGAAATGCATCCTTTCCATCCAGCGTGCACCAGAGAGAATCCTTCTCGAGTCACTACAGAGGAAGGCCCTTTTAAAGTTTATTGTTTTAAAAAGTACTCTTGGAGAATCCATGTTGTATTGTACTTGGTGTTCAGACTTGTGAGTAGCTTAGCCTCTGCTCTGCCAGCCTTTTGCTACTGTTCTGATTGTCATCTGCTTGTAGTATGACAATAAATATAATGTGTAAACAAGCTGGTTTAGGAATGTCATGAGAGGGGGAACACCTATTTGTTGAAGAAACAAAGTCCCTCAAGGAAAGTGAATACCAATATTCACAATCATTTGTTGCATGCTTAGCCATGGTACATGTGCCAAGCTCTTTCCTTGTATTATCTCATTTTATTAGTAATAACATGTTCAAAGGGTGGTTATACTGGGTCTGTTTTATAGATATTGAAGCTCAGATACGGTTAGACTGCTGGCTTGGCTGGTAAGGTAACAACCAGCTTTATCACCAGTTGAAATCAGTTGGAATCTGCTCTGAACCTCGAAGGCTGTGCTGCATCCCAGAGGTGATGGACCACGGCAGGGTTGCATACACTAGGATTAAGGTGCTGTCTTCCAGGATGAGGATGGAGAATAGGCAAGCTGTATAGACCTATAGACAGGAGCTCCAGCCACCATAAGTGTGACTTTTCTGCACTAGAATTAGAGCAAAGATGATGATGTCTCATGACTTGTCAGAGTATCCAATCCAGAAACTAGGTCATGGAGTGTCCTGAATAGGACCTACTGAAAAAATCAAGTCCTGGCAAGTTGCTTCAGTTTTGAAGAGTATGGGCTTTTCCCTCTGCCTTTTCTGCTTGTATGAGGATTTTCTCTTGTTTCTTTACCACGTGGGTAATGTAGGCCTTTCTGCTTCACCATGGTCTTAATAATCCAAAGGGGAGAGCAGAAGGAAGTCCAGGGATGCTCGCAGCAATCTTTTCTGGTGTGTGCTTTCCCTGACCAGCTGTGACTCCCTTTGCTGGGTTGTGAGGAGTCCCCAGTTGTATCTGGGCTGAGTGAAGGCAGTTAGTTGTGGGAGGGGACCTCGCCTGATGTAAGACCAATGACTTTCCATTATTTTTCTAGGCAAAGACCTTGTGCCTTCCAATTACCCTTGCAGATTTTTTCCTGTTTTTGTCTGTATGGCCAAAGCTTCTCTCCTGATTTAACATTCTGTTCCTTTTTTGTCCACAGAAGACTGTTAGCTCTCACTCTTTTTCCTCTGGAGAGCTTTTTTGGCTCTCATGCTTCACCTTGCACTGTTTTTACAGTTGAACACCACATATCCTTATGCTCCAGAGTTTCCTTAGCCCTGAGACTCTTAGATGAATAGGAATACAATTCCAGAACAATCTTTACCCTGAGTCGTGGTAAGGTCTAAATTAGTGCTCACACTCCATTAACAATGCTGAGACTATTTTCTAATTTGAGACTGCAGTCTCACAATACACAAAACTGTTATATTTGAGTGGTGAATTAACAATTTGCCTGCAACCAATAAGTCACTGATGTCAGCTAAAGCCTATTAAAAATGAATTTTATTAAGCGATTTCTGCCGGAACGAAGAGCACAGTATTCCCTAGCTTTTTGCAAGGCACATACCATGCCACAGCAAGCTTTGGCAGGTGGATTTGGGAACAGGCAGAGGGGCACACATGCACACTTGGCTTTTTCCTGTTTCTCGCACGTATTGCTTTGTGCCACCAGGGTCGTCATGACAGCCTTATCTCCAGCTGAAGCTGTTACCTCATCTCTAATTGCTTACCCAAAGGCAGGCGAGCTCTCATTTTTCTGCATTAATAAATGACACCGAAGAAGAACTCTTTGTTTGCACTGGCTCGCTCAGGTTAACCAGCCTAAGCCCCTGAGAGCATTAGGAAACCTCACGGAGGGATGGCGTCCACCTCCATCTAGAGCAGCCTTGTACTTGTTTAATTTTTGCTCATGTTCACTGCTCTATTCTTTCTCTGGTTTGAAAACACTTCAGGGTTCCAGGTCAGCATTTTTCCAGCTTTGGGTGTGCACCCTCTCTGAGGTGGAGAGAATAGCAGTTGTCCTGGGAAGAGGGGTGGCTTCCCTGACTTCCAGGCTCACTTTCTTGGACAGCTGCTGCTCACCATTCTTAAGAAGGCAGGAGGCCTTCTGCAAACCTCTGCACCTATTTCTGCAGTGTATCCCATGTTGTGGAGATTGCACTTCTGTTTCTCCTTTTTGGAGCATTATAGGAAATTGTCATGTGGAGTTTGCAAGTGTATGTGAGGTTTTTGAGGGTCCAGAGAATTGAGAGTGCCTGGCAAGTTCTGAATTAGTTCTATGACTACTTTGTGAAACAGAGCACTTCCCTTCTGGGAAACAGCCTTATTGCTCTTGTCAACACCTAAGAATATCTCTGGTAACTAAAAGCCCTGAAAATGTTAGTTATTTTCATATTTCAGAATCATAAGCTTATTTCTTTTTTTCTCCTCAGAATGAAATGGACGATGTGCCCTTCTTTGATGTCCAACTTCCTTATGAATTGGCAATCAATATATTTCAGTATCTGGACAGGAAAGAGCTAGGAAGGTGTGCACAGGTAAGTTGTCATTAAACAGATGTTCGCATTTTCTACCATATGTGGTTAATATCCCTGGGTAACAGAAACTTACTTTATAGAGTTACAAACTTTACAGGATTAGTGAATTGCATAGTGACTTTACTTGAAGGAAGGCAACCTTGTACTTAAAGGACTGTGCTGCACTTCACTACTTGGGTGTTTATCTTTCTGTGACTATCAACTCAAGAGCTCTCGTCTCCCTGCAGTCTGAGTTATGGCTGACCTGTGGTGCTGAGCTCAAGGCTGACAATTCTGCACTCAGCCTTTTTTGAGCCAGCCTATGCTGTTAATGTACTCACAGTTCTTATTGCAAAGTTGTGAGCCCTTGATTAAATCAGGCTAGTTGTTAGGGTGGGAGCTGAGGGCCAGTCCAGGGACAGAACAGTGAAGTCATGTTTTAGGCATATAGTCCAAATTACCTTTTTTTTTTGGTGCCGGGCATTGAACTCGGGGGCACTTGACCACTGGGCCACATCCCCAGCCCTTTTTTGTATTTTATTAGAGACAGGGTCTCACTGAGTTGCTAAGTGCCTTTTAAGCACCAGAATCCCACTCGGTGAGGTAGAGGTATGTGAAAATTGAGACTCACCAGGGAATTGAACATCAATGTCACCCATCTAATGCTGACTCTGGGGCATACACCATGGAGTGGATTGTTGGGAGATATCATCTGGGCCAAGCTTCATTGTGTGCACGCATCATGGGGGAGTGTCTGTAATATGCATATTTGAATTAAGGAGATCTGGGGTGGGGCCCAGTGGTCCACATTTGTAACTAGGTGTCACCAGTTATCTTTGGCCACACTTTGAGAGGCAAGTGTTTATGCCACTAAAATTGTTCTTTTGTTCTCATCGTTTTGGCTGAGAGTATATACTTGACTTTTCTTTATCCTTTTTAATTCATCTTTTCAATTGATAAAAACCGTATTTATTTTGTACAACATGTATACATTGTGGAATTGCTCAGTCAAGCTAATTACCATGTGTATTATCTCACATACTTATCTTATTTTGTGGTGAGAACATTTAAAATCTGGTCTCCAGGGATTTTCAAGTATATAGTACGTTGTTATTAACTATAGTCATCATGTTGTGCAATAGATCTCTTGTAGATTTCTTGAACTTATTTCTCTTTTCTGACATTTTATGTCCTTTGACCAATATCTCCCCAACTCCTGGATCCCCCCCTGGCAACCCCTTTCTCCTCTCTAGTAGCAGAAATTACTAGGAATTCAACTTTTTTAGATTCTATATATGTGTGGGATTATGTGGAATTTGTCTTTCTGGGCCTGGCTTATTTCATTGAACATAATGCCCTCTAGACACATTTATGTCACAAATGGAAGGAGTTCCCTTTTTAAAAAAAAATATTTATTTTTTAGGTGTAGTGGGACACAATGCCTTTATTTTATTTATTTATTTATTATTATGCGGTGCTGAGGATTGAACCCAGGGCCTCGCATATGCTAGGTGAACGCTCTACTGCTGAGCCACAACCCCAGGCCCCTCCTTTTTTTAAGGTTGAATAGTATTCCATGTGTGTATGCACCATATTTTTCTTATCCAGCCATCTGTTCATTCTGTGTCTTCACTCTTGTGAATAATGCTGTGGTGAGCATGGGAGTGAAGCTCTCTCTTCAAGGTGCTGATTTTCTTTCCTTTAGACTTATACCCATCAGTGGAATAACTGGATCACATGGTAGTTGTAGTTTTGCTGTTTGGAAGAAACCTCCACAGTTTTCGCTACCAATTTACATTCTCACCAGTAGTGTTGGAGGCTTCCCTTTTCTTCACATCCTCTCAGGCATTTGCTATCCTTTGTCTTTTTGATAACAACTATTCTGAAAGTAGGAGGTGGTGTTTCCTTGAGGTTTTAATTTGCATTTCTCTCTTGATTAGTGATGTTTATATTTCTGTCAGCCACTTGTATATCTTTGAGAGATGGTGGTTCAGGTGCTGTGCTCATTTTTTAATCAAATTATTTGTTCTCTGATTATTGAGTTCCTGAGATGTTTTGGATATTCTTTATCAGATGTGTGATTGGCAGATGTTTTCTCTTACACCATAGTCAACCATAGGTTGTCTCTTCATTCTGTTGACTGTTTTCTTTGCTCTGCGGAAGCTCTTTAATTCTAATCCTGTTTGTCTATTTTTGCTTTTGTTCCCTGTTCTTTTGGGTCATATCCAGAAAAATTGTTGCCTGCACAAGTGCCATGGAGCTTTTCTCCTGTTTTCTTCTAGTAGTTTTATCATTTCAGGCCTTACATTTAGGACTTGAATCCATTTTGAGTTGAGTTTTGTATGTGGGTGTGAGGTAAGGGTCTAATTTCATTCTTCTTTGTGGGGATATTCAGTTTTCCCACTGTGATTCATTAGACTATCTTTTTTCCACATTGTGTGTTCTTTTTTTTTTTTTTTTTCCTACTGGTGATTGAACTCAGGGCACTCGACCACTGGGCCACATCCCCAGCCCTTTTTTTTTTTTTTTTTTTTTAACTTTATTTAGAGACACGGTCTCACTGAGTTGCTAAGTGCCTCGCCATTGCTGAGGCTGGCTTTGAACTTGTGATCCTCCTGCCTCAACTCCCAAGTGCTGGGATTACAGGCGTGCGCCACCGCACCTGGCTCCACATTGTATGTTCTTTACACCTTTGTTGAAAACCACATTGTATGTTCTTTACACCTTTGTTGAAAACCAGTTAAGTGTAAATGCAGGGGTTTATTTCTGGGTTCTCTGTTCTGTTTTGTTGGTCTATGTAACTATTTTTAATGCCAGTACCATACTTTTCCAATTACTGTAGCTTTATGGTGTGTGTGTGTGTGTGTGTGTGTGTGTGTGTGGGGTGGTATATATATGTTTGTGTGTATGTGTGTGTGTACTGGGGATTGAATGCAGGGCAGCTTAATCACTGAGCCATATCCCCAGCCCTTTTTATTTTTTATTTCGAGAAGGGTATCACTAAGTTACTTAGGACCTCTCTAGGTTGTTGAGGCTGGCCTTGAACTTGTGATCCTCCCTCCTTAGCCTTCTGAGTTGTTGGAATTATATACTTGTACCACTGTGCCCGGCTTTTGTGGTATGTTTTTAAGGCAGGTAGTGTGATGCCTCCAGTATTTTTCTTTTGGCTAAAGATTGCTTTGTCTACTCAGGGTCTTTTGTGGTTCCATATAAATTTTATGTATTTTTTACTTTCTGTGAAAAATGTCTTTGGAATGTTGATGGGGATTAAATGTGTAGAGTGCTTTGGATGGAATGGATCTTTTAAACAATATTAATTGTTCTGATTCATGAACACAGGATATTTTTCCATTTATTTATGTCTCCTTCAGTTTCCTTCATCAGTGTTTATAGTTTTCAGTCTTTAACCTCCATGGTAGAATTTGTTCCTTAAGTATTTGGCCATTTTTTTTTCTTCTTCTTCTTTTTTTTTTTTTTTGTAGCTGTTGTGAATAGGATTATTTTCTTGATTTCCAGTTTGGATAGTTCCTTGTTAACATAACATAAAAACTGTTAATTTTGTATTCTACAGCTTTACTGAATCCATTTATTAGTTCTGATGATGTTTTAGTTGGAGTCTTTAGGGTTTTCTACATATAAAAGATCATACTGTGGGCAAACATGGACAAGGAGACCTCTTCCCTTCCAATTTGGACATCCTCTTATTCCATCTAGGACTTGCAACCCTATGCTGAGCGCAGGTGGGGAGTGTGGGCATCCTTGTCTTGTTCCTGGTCTCAGAGGAAAAACCCGCAACATTTTATTGTTGAATGTGATACTACTTGTTAGTTTGTCTGTTGTTGTGCTGAGGTATATTCCTTCTACACCTAGTTTCTTAAGGAGTTTTTATTATTAAAAAAAAAAATGTTGAATTTTGTGAAATGCTTTTTTTTGTATTATTGTGATGATCATATGAATTTGTCCTTCATTCTGTTAATGTATGTCACATTTATGGACTTCCACTGATTTTTTTTCAAGCATGTATGGTTGCAGATCATTTGCTTTTGATGGGCAACACATATTCCCTAGAAGATATTAGAGTATTCATTCTCCTTAGCTGCCAAAAAATTACTTTGTTTAGTGGTTACCGTTTTCATCCTTGGATTCTATAATGCATTTTACACAGGTAGAGATACCTTCCAAGAGGAAAGGGTTGGTAAAATTCAGAAGTAAGAAGACTATACACTAAAATCCAAAGGACCCCAAGAATGTGAAGTCCAGGATATTAAGGCAGTTTGAGAGTGGTGAAAGCCAGATCTGTACTCTAGAACTTGCTATGTTGTTGGCAGTTGGGTGAAATCACACATGATACAGGACAATTTAGAGATTTGTGGTGTGACACTATTTTTTATGACACATTTTGCTTAATCAGTTTTTTTCTACTTAAGTATGAGTTTGAAATAATTTTCAGTATTCTTGTTTGCCTCAGTATTACTTCAGTGGAGATGATGGCAAATATTTTTGGATGTGTAGTGTGTATCTTTAGGAAATGATGGAAATTATTTAAAGCTGAAACTCAAAAAATGTGCTGAAGTGTGAACTATGCTCAGAGCCTATCAGTTATATTAAATAAGAGTACCTATATTGTCTTCTTTCCCCTTGGTAATTTGATTTGTTATATTCTAACTTTACACATTGGCCCTGCTCCCAAGAGTTGAGAACAAGAGTGTCACTAAATGAGTCCAATTCCTGGATTTGAGCCTGATGCTGTTAGCTGAAGTCTTGGAACGGGGTCTAATAGCTAGCTGCTTTACACAAAGTCAGCATTAGATGATAAAATCTTCATTCTTGATAGTGAGCTGCTGTTTAAGAAATCATTTCTTTTAACATTGCTTTTTGCTTTCCTGCTTTGTAGAAAGCCATGTGGCTTTCACATCTGTTGCTGATTTTCTCATCCAAAGAGTTTATCAGTGAAAGATAGGATCTAGTGGAAGAAGAGATCCCCCTTTGGTGCAGTGGAGCTGCATTTCAGGGTAGATTGGTTATGCTGGTGAGATTATTCTGCAGGTGTGAACAGTGTAATTTCCAACACAGTAGTCCAATTGTCCCCCAGCATTCTTCCTACTTTGGCCAGTTGGATTTGTTTTTTGTTGTTAACCTAGGTTTTAGAGCACATGTGTAAGAATAGAATATATTCTTGAACAGAGCCCCTTTAACATGCAGTGACTAAGTTAGCTGCAATGTGTGTAGCCAGGATTTTTATAGAACTTTGATGTGAAGATAACGATGGACATCCAGTAGTTTATTGAATTGGCTTTCTTTCTTCAATCGTTAAAATAAACTACAAAGTAATAAATATAAGTAGCATTTTCATTTGTTTCTTGTGGTGTTTTTATTTTTGAAACAGGGGAGATGTTGTTCTGTTGGATGGAACGACCTGCTGCTTTATGATTTTTGTGTTAGAGGGAGCTTACTCTCTCTCTCTCTCTGTCTCCCTCTGTCTTTTTTTTCTTTGAATCTAGGCACCTTGGGCTTTTAATGAAAGTGGGCCAGTTATGTGGAATTGGCATCATGAACTATGTTTATGGCCTTCAAGAAAAGCTGTTTGCTTAGATCTTTATGCCAAAATGGTAACTGACTAACAGTAAGGAATTCTTACTGGGGAGGCCTTTTGAGATTTAATTATGCCTCAAACTCTGCTGGAAAACTGATTTTGCTTCGACTTTGCCTCCTTTCCCCGTCCCCTCTTTTTTTGCTTTATGTTTCCAGAACTGAAGTCCTGTACCTTGGTTGGTGATCCTTGTGCACTTCTGATGCTGACCTCTCTAGCTCCTTGTTATTGTTGACTAACCCTCCAGGGACTTTAGTATCTTTGGGAATGCTTCATCCTGAAACACAGTGTGGCTGTTAGTAAGCCACACTGGACCGTTCATTGAACAGCTTCATCATTTTGTTATTTATAATTTTATGTTCATCCTTTTTCATGTACATAAGTTTCCTGGCACATTAAAAGATAATATTTTAAACTGGATAACAGTGACAAAATCATCAATTTTTGAATTACAGATTTTTGGTTTTATGAGAAAAGTAAGTTTGCTGTTATATTACAATGTTGATAATTTTTTTCTTTTATTTTTGGTAATATTGGGGATTGAACTGAGGACCTCATGTATGCAAGGCAAGTGCTCTACCACTGAGCTACTTCCCCAACCCTCTTTTTGTTTTTATATTCGAGACAGGCCTCGAACTAATGATTCTTCTACCTCAGCCTTCGGAGTACACAGGATTACAGACGTGGCGCCATCCTGACTGAACTGGGGAGGGTTGATTTTTAAAGTATTTACCAATATACATTGTTAAATACTTTTAAAATAATTATAAGTTCATGAGATGTTGCAAAAAATTAGTACCCCCTAGTTTTTTCCATTGGTAATATATTGCATGATTATAAAATTATATCAAATCAGGAAATTGACAGTGTGACAATCCACAAAGCATATTTGAGTTGCACCAGTTTTACATGTGCTTATTTGTAATTGTGACTTTATCACAAGTGTGAATCCATGGACCACCACTACAATCAATATAATCGTATGGATTTCTTGTGCTATCCTTTTATAGCCAGCCTGACCTTAACCTTCTGTCCCCTCCACTAACCCCTGTCAATCACTGATTGGTTCTCCATCTCTGTAGTTTTGTCTGTTTTTGTTTTCAGTTTTTTAACATACATAGTTGTATGTATTTCCTCATGTGTAATACTTAGAAATTTAGCTGCATAGGCAACTATGTCTTGTTTTTCATGTAAAAGGCTGGAAGATGGAAATAAAGAAAGCAACAAAGGGAAAGACAGGAAGATGCAGAGGTGAAAAACTAAAGATTATGATAAAATTGGTGAGGAAGAAGTAGGTGATGGCAAAATAAAGATTAGATTGATATTTCAAATTTCAAGGAAAATGTGATCTCATGATCTTACCAGATGTCCACATAGGAAAAACTTAAGTTCTGTGTTGTTTATAGCTAAAGCATTATAATCTTAGTGAAATTTCTGACAGTCAGGAATCCATAGCCAAATGAGGCTGAATTGATCCTCAGGCAGCAAGGATTCTGCAGAGCTGTAGTTGCTGGCAGGGTTCCTTTAGTTCTCAACTTCTACTTTTTCTGACAGACGTATCTTTCAGCGAGATATGTGGAAGGTCCCTTGTATGTCCAAGACCCAAGAACTTTTAATTCACCTGGTTGCAGTGGCTGCCTTCTTAAAACAGGGGTTCAGGAAAAGGATAACAACTCTAGAAAGTAGATCTAGAGCTGGAGGAAGCAAGAATGGCAAAGTATTGACAGTTATTAAACTGAGTGGTAGCTACTTGGGAGTTCTTTACTCTATTCACTTGACTTTTGTGTGTTTGAAATTTTCCATAATTAGAAAGTTGAAGAAGAAGACAATAAAAGCAGAAAGCAAGAGAGTGGTTGTGAGTGAGAAAGTCAGAACCTGTTGAGGGCAGCCCATGTCAGGAACTGAGCTATTTATGTGAACTTTGAAAATGAAAGCAATCTTTTTTTTCAAGTTGAGTTTTTAAAAAGTTGGACTTATTCTTACATCTCGTTTGATTATTTACAGAGGACGTACTGTGTGCCAGGTACCATTTTAGATAGTAAGCTCAGCAGTGAACAACATGGATAAAATCCCTACTTTTCAGAGGGCTTACATTATATGCAATAAACTGTAAACTGCCTGTCGTGGCCAGCCACAAACACCATGGGAGGAAAACTCTCGGAGGCAGAGTAAAGATACTACTACTTTTACTTCTACTTTCTTAGAGAGAGCTTAGAGAGAGAAAGAAAGATTTTTCTTCTTCTTAGAGCTTAGAGAGAAAGATTAGAGATAGCTTTTTCTTTCTTCTTCTTCTTAGAGCTTAGAGAGAAAGAGAGAGAGCTTGAAAGAGAGAGATTTCTTCTTTAGAGAGAGAGAGAGAGCTTAGCTTTTAGAGCTTCTTTCTTTTTCTTCTTTCTTCTTTCTTCTTTCTTCCTCGGGAGCCTCTGCCTGACTCTGACCAGCCATTACTTCTTCTATCTGGTTTCTCTTCTGTAACCGCTCTGCCTACGTTCTGGCCGCTCTGATTCTTTTCTTCTTCTCCGACCCGAACTCTTCTTCCGACCGAGCGACTGCATGACTGACTGACTGAATTCATTCTTCTCCTGACTCCGACCACTTTCACCCGGTTATATACCTTTAGCTTTGCGGGTGCCTCACGTGCATTTACAGGTGCGTCACATACATACTTATTATCAGGTGGAACTTATGGCTTCCAGCTGACCGCAATAGCCATCTCCCTAATTGGGGCTCCTTCAATAAACACCTCATTAAATAAAGTATGTCAGATGGTGATATGTGCTATGTAGAAGACCAAGACAGCAGAGGTGATGTTGCACTTTTAAGAGGCCAGGGAAGACTTCATAGAGAAGGTGACCTTTGAGCAGAGACCGGAAGGAGGGGCAGAGGAAACTGTACAGGTCTATGGCAGAGGCCCTGAGGCAGATGCAGCTGAGTTTCACTTGAAGCAGGGCCTGTGGTATGTGATGGATGACAGGAAGGTCAGAGTGACTGGGTTGTGGTAAAGGGCCTTTGCAAATGGGATTAAGTTAAGGATCTTGAGATGAGATGGGGATTATCTTGAATTATCCAGGTGGACTTAATGTAATGACAAGGTGCAAGGTCAGAGAAGAGAGAACATGCTGCTGGCTTTGAAGATGGCAGAAGGGTCACAAGCTGAGGAGTATAGATGGCATCTAGAAGCTGGGAAAGATAAGATGTATATATTTCCTCTGGAGACTCCAGGAAGAATGTAGCCACTGTGAGAGTAAATCTGTTATTTTATACCACTAAAGTTTGGTAGTTTGTTAGAGAAACCATGGGAAACTAATAGAGTTGTACTGAGTAGAAGGCAATGAGAGGAGGGATGATCAGAATGTGAAAGGCATTTAACCCACTAAAAGAATTTGAAGCTTATTTCTGAGTGGCCTGGGATGGCTTTGAGTGTTTTGAGCAGTGCAGGAGCCCTGTTTGGGGAGATGGCTTAAATTGCGGTGGACTACGGGCTTTGGCTTTGGACATGTTTGGGCATTGGCGCCTTCCGTACTTGGCCCGGGATCTTGCGAGACTTGGCCGGAGATCTCGAGGGACTTGAGCGAGATTGCGGATGAGGTCTGCGCCATTTTGGAGGTTAGAGGAGCGTGGACGGCGTGTCGGGTTGTAGTTAGAGCTAGAGAGAAAAGTTATCAGAATAAAGAGCTGTTTGTTTCCAGTTCGTCTCTAAACTTCTTCCCGCGGCTTCTTTGCTCCAAGCGGCCATCGCTTCAGGCGACAACAGAGCAGAGCAGTGACAAGGGCTGACTTTGATTTATTTTATTTGTTTTGCAGTACTGGGGATGGAACCTAGGGCCTTGTGCATACTAGGCAGACACTCTACCACTGACCTAAACCCTCAGCCCCTGACTTTCTTTTTAAGTGGGATCATTTTGGCTGCTGTGTGGAGGGGACAAGCATGGCAGTAGGGAGACCACTTTGAAGGCTGCTGAAATCATCCAGAGGAGAGAACGTTGGCTGGGCCTGGCTTGCACCAGCAGAAGTGGGCAGAGTCAGAATTGCTGATGGGTTGAATATGGGAAGAGAGAAAAGTCAGCCAAGACTCCTGACATGTGGACTAAGGAGCTGGAAGGATGAGCTTGCTATTTGCTGAGAAGGTGAAAACTGTGTCATGAGCAGGTTCCGAGGGGAAGGCCAGCAGTCGGGTGTGAGGCTGGAGATGAGTTCTGGGTTGAGCTCTGAGTTGGAGCCCTTTGCACATCAGTAGTATTTAAGGCAGGAAACTGAGGAGAATATCAAGGAAGTGCATGTCGAAAGAGGAGGGTATTCAGGGATGGAGCCTTGGCATACAGCAGTGGTGGGAGGCAGGAGATGAGGAGGGGCTGGCCAGCTGACCAACAGGAAGCTACCTGTGATGTGGAATAACACCAGACCTCGTAGTGCCCCGGAGCCACAGGGTATAAGTTTTCAGGGAGGGCAAAGTGATCAAAGGTGTTAAGTGCTGCTGTTTATCATATTAGAGGGACTGAAAAGTGTCCATTGGATTTGACAGCTTGGAGATTGTTGGTGACCATGGCTAGAATCAGTGGTGTGGGGGCTAGAGAGGGGACCAAAGCTGCTAGATTCAAGAGCAAATGTGAAGAGAGGAAATTGAGATAAGGAAAATACGTGACGCTGTCTATGTATATGGTGTATTCTCCCCACGCACATGTGGTATGTGAAGGTGTGAATGGAACAATGGCGTTTCCCCCTTGTAATCGTTGTTGGTAACCTTAATCCAGACAGAGCTAACACAGCTAATTTTCCAGCCAAGAGCACTCTCTCTCTAACTCTGTCTCTCTTAAACGTGGCTATTCACAGTGGTGCTATAAAGCAAAATGCTGGAGACACTTTTATTAGCAAATTCTTGCAGCTGAGGCTCACTCAGTGGGGCTTTTACTGAGCAGGGCCTTTCCAATTCTGGTATATTAAAGAAAGACCATTGGACATTTGGAAAATTCAGGCTTGTAAACTTGCTAAATTTAATGTAAGTCAAGAAATCAAAAACAATTAGAAAGATTTTCTTTTGGTTGGCCCCTTTAAATTTTGCTTGTGAAAGTTTAACTAGGTTCTTGCTGATTTTTTTTTCCTTCAGAATCAAATTCTTAGAGGCTGTCATTTTTCTTTTCCTTTAAAAGAAGTAAAAAAGCACCTTCCATTTATAGTTTGCTAAAGAAATTGTTGGTACACTTCTGTTTTTAATGCCTAATTGTGGGTACAATCCTGATCCCTTTTTGGAAGTAATTCTCACCTCTACCTTTTGTAAATCCCTCAAACAAATTTGTGTGTGTGTGTGTGTGTGTGTGTGTGTGTGTGTGTGTGTGTTATCCAGGGATTAAACTTTATCCTGAATATTATTTTTTGCAGACTTAAGAACTAAGTTCTGGGGTTAGTGATGTGGATAATGCACCAAAATGTCAACTTTATTCTCAGTTTTTTAGTTCCTAAACCTGTTTTACAGTTTTCAGATTGTTATTTAAAACAACTTTGCATTTTCTTTGGAGGTGGTATAAGGTCTGAGAAGTTTGTGGCTTCTTAAAAGTCCCACTGAGAATCTTCTCCATTTTAAAGTGGCTGAAATATGTTTGGTTTAGTTCTTATGACAACTCACCCAGAATGTTTAATGTACTTGGGAATCTTCTAATTTGTAGTCACTGAGCACTGGATTTGCATGCTATTAAAATGGTGATTTAGAAGCTCCATCTGAGAGAAGAAAAGAAAAAAACAAAAAAGTCTTGTAGCTAATTTTTGGACTCCAAAATTTAAAGGTCCTCTCTTTGGTTTCAGTCTTTTGATCCAGACTGACTGTATCCGCAGGAACCAAACTTTTCCCAAGTATGGGAAGCAGCCCTCAGTCTGGGTACATCTGTGGATTGGGTCTCACACGTAGGTCTCAATATAGCAGGTTGAGGTAAAGCGCTGATGAGAGTTGCTGGCCTTAGTGCCCTAGATGTTTAGTGCCCAACTCACATCTTGACTAATTTGCCTGCAGAGCACTGGGCTTTTGAAACACTCCTTGGAGGAAGAAGTCAGGAACCAAAAAAGTTTGGGAAATGCAGCTTCTTACATTCCCATCTTAGAGATATGCCACATGTGTCAGTCTATGAAAAGCTCTGAGAAGTCTTTCAGCAAAGAATCCTGCTTAATGTTGTTTAAACCAGTGTTCCCTAAACTCATTTGATCATCATATGTGTGTGTGTGTGTATATTTTATTTATATATATATATATATATTTTTTTTTTAATATATATATTTTAAGAAACTTATTAGCACACTGGGGAGCTGTTGTTCTGCTGAACACATTTTGGGTAGTGCTGGTCTATTTAATGAGATACTAACTACATTTATATGGCCTCTTTGCTATTCTGAGTCTTGTTCAGTAGTTAAAGTTTTATAAAATTTTTGTTTTGTAATCTTTACAAAAAGGGCTCATGTGTCCCAAGAATCAGAGTTAGTTGCTCTGTGTTTGGTTAGCACTTTCTACCTTAGAGAACCTGTGAGGATTTCTATACGTTACTCCTCATCTTATGGCTCATTTAATCCTGAGTTCCAGAGATCTGTTAGTGGGTGTACTCTGCTCTGGAACTATTTGAATTGTGGCCTGGCTTTATCACAGCTGATGTTGGTCCATCCCTCTCTGTGCTTCTTGATTGCCTACTGCTCAGACTCACTCTGGCACAGACAGATGGACAGACACTACCCGGGTGTCATGGGTAGGCTCAGCTGTGGATCACATATGCCAAAAATAAAACCACAGTGTTCTGTCTAGTCAAAACTGGGGCTCCAGTGTTATTGAGTCATTATTCTGTTCTTTATTGTCTGACCACTTGTGATCAGATGAGGATTTGTTTCCTGAGCCCTTATGGCTAAGATGGAAGAGTGTGGGATGACAGTGTGGTTAAGTGGATTTGTAACTGATGCTGTGGCCTTGCCCAGGGTGAGTTGCTTAATGGATCCATGTCAGCAGTGGGATGGGCTCCAGTGGTTTGCCACAGGGCCCTGTCCAGCCTCAGCCTCATCTTGGTTAATTTTTTTAAAAATAATTAAGACATGAAGGCCCACAGATCATATTTTGCAGGGCATTTATATATGGGAGAAGTAACTAGTACAGTGGATGACAGCTAGGATTCAAAGATGATCTGAGGGGGCTAAAATGTTGGGGGGCTTTGGACAGGCAATGTGGTGGCACTTAATACTGATAAGAAGTTTAGAAAGTTAAGAATTTAGGCGTAGCTAGAGGCAATGGTGCATACCTATAATCCCAGTGGCTTGCAAGGCTGAGGCAAGAAGATTGCAAGTTCAAAGCCAGCCTCAGCAACTTATTGAGACCCAAAGCAACTTAGCGAAACCCTGTCTCAAAATAAAAAATAAAAAGGGCTGGGAATGTAGCTCAGTGGTAGGGTGCTGCAGACATGTGTGATGCTTGAGTTAGCACTGCAAAAACCAAAACCAAATAACTTTAATGTCTGATGAGATCATACTGTTTGTGGCACTTGACCCAATAGGGGATTGTTTGGTTCTGAGTACCTTATTTGAAGAGGGACTCCATAATTGTACAACTATTAGGGTTCATTCAGATAGTGATAGGTATGGAAACTAACCATAATAATTGAAGGAAATGATAATATCTAGACCAGTGAAGAAATGGCTGAGGGGACGTGTGATGACTGTCTTCAACTACGTGAGGGACTGTCGGAAGATTAAATAGCTTTCTTCATCAAAAGAGCAAAATTGAAGCCGGGCGCGGTGGCGCACCCCTGTAATCCCAGCACTTTGGGAGGCTGAGGCAGGAGGATCGCGAGTTCAAAGCCAGCCTCAGCAATGGCGAGGCACTTAGCAACTCAGTGAGACCCTGTCTCTAATAAAAAAAATACAAAAAGGGGCTGGAGATGTGACCCAGTGGTCAAGTGCCCCTGAGTTCAATCCCTGGTACCACAAAAAAAAAAAAAAAAAAAGAGCAAAATTGGGGCCATGGTTAGAAGTAGTTTTCAGCACAATGGAGGAAGCACATTCTAATAGACTGCCTTGTGAGAGAGCCGAGTGATTTGGGAGGTCAGCTCTTCACTGGAAGCATTCCAGGATTGCCTGGACCTCAGCTGTTCATAGAAGCTACGAGAAACCTTTTTGCAGTGAGGAGGTGTGCCCGATTGATCGCCAATGCCCTCTTTTTAAAAAAAAAAAAAAATATTTATTTGCTTTAGTTGTACACAATGCAATGCATTTATGTTTACGTGGTGCTGAGGATCGAACCCGGGCCGCGCACGTGCTAGGCGAGCGCTCTACCGCTGAGCCACAACCCCAGCCCGCCAATGCCCTCTTAATTCTTCATTACTAAACCATTCAAGGTGGGTGAGGTTTGAGCCTGTGTGACGCCTTCAGCATTACAGTGTGACACTTCAGGAAAATGACAGAAGCTTTGCCACTTATTTATGCCACTTTTGAAGCTGTGGATTTCATGTAAAGTGCACAGCCTGCACCTATAAGAAAGTGACTTACATGATGTGACTATCACATGTGGAGCTTGTATGCACACATGTACAGCAGATATGTAATTAAGGAGACCAGAATTTTAATGTGCCATCAGAGTATTAAATTGTTCAGTATTGCTTCTGGTTGAATAAAGGTATAATAATGTAATAATGGTTATTTTTTAGATAGCTTGCTTGAGATGAAAAGTCAAAAAATTCTGAGACTGAGATAGGCTGCATTCTTGGATTCTGACTTTTACTTTGTAAGTTTTAGCCTCTTCTTGTATGTCTTTTTTTGTTCCTCTATTCCCTATTCCCTCATTATGGCCTTCTCTTGTGTTAAATAGATATTTTCTATTATGACATTTAATCCCCTTGTTTCTTTCACTGGATTTTTTTTTTTTTTTCTTTTTCTTTTTTTTTTTTTTTTTTTTTTTTTTTTTTTTTTGTGGTGCTGGGGATTGAACCCAGGGCCTTGTGCATGTGAGGCAAGCACTCTACCAACTGAGCTATATCCCCAGCCCCCACTGGATTGTTTTTGGGTGAACATCTTAACTTAAGACAATCTAGTTTGGATTAATACCTACTTAACTCTAATAGACACCCCGAACTGCTCCAGTATCACTGTATTTTGCATACATTGGAATGCTTGGAACCTGGTGTCCCATAGGTCTCTGGGGGCTCTGTACATTTTCTTCATTTTTTTTTAAATTCTTCTTTCTTGGATTGGATAATCTCAATTGACCTATATTTAAATTTGCTGATTTTTCTGCCAGTTCTTATATGTTATTGAGTCTTTCTAGTGATTTTTTTTTTATTTCAGTTGCTGTTTTTTCAACTCCAGAGCTTCTATTTTGTTGTTGTTGTTGTTGTTTTAAATAATTTCTATCTGCTTATCAATATTCTCTATAGGATAAGACATTTTTCTTATACTTTCCTTTATTTCTTTAGACATGCTTTCCTTTAGCATTTTGAACATGTTTATAATAGCTGATTTAAAGTCTCTGTTTGCTAAATTCATTGTCTATACCTCCTCAGGGACAGTTTCTACTGACTGCTTTTTACCCTGTGCATAGGTCCTACTTTCCTGTTTACTTTGAATGTCTAGCACTTTTTTTTTTTTTTGCTACAAACTGGACATTTAAAATATGTTGCAACTCTGATAATCAGATTTTCCCACCTCTGAAGAATTTGTTGTTATTACCATTTATTGTTTTTGGTTGCTGCTGTTTGTTAAGTGACTTGCCTGGACTAACTCTCTAGTCTCTGTTCTTTATCCTCCATGGCCACTGAAGTCTCTGCTTGGTTAGCCAGTGACTGGATAGAGATTTCCTTAAATGTGCTCAGGTGCTCTTTGTATGTTGGGGCACCCCCTCATCATCCTAGCAGTTTATAACTCTGCCTCAGCCTTCACTTCTTGCCTGTGCTGAGCAAGTCAGCCAGAATTGAGAGATCAGGGCCCCGTCAGGTATTTTTCTGGGCACATGCACAGTACTGCACATGCACCTGCATTCCAGACTACCAGGAATAAATATATGAGAACCTTTCAAAGAAAAACCCTGTGAACACTGTATTCCCCAGTTTTTCCTGTCTTTATAAATTTAAGCTTTCTTGGTCAGCTTCTTGTTAGCTCTACTGGCAGTGCCTCCTCTGACATCTGTAGTGCTAAACTTACTTAACACTTATTGCTTTAAACAAATGCCCTGGAGATGGGATAGAGAGAGCACTCACATCAGATAAAGACAGGTTTCGAGAACAGTTTTCCAGCCAGCTGCCAGACAGGCCAAATCCTTTGGGGATTGGAGTTTTGGGAGATCTAAATCTGTTTGGCTCCTCCAGTGGCTGCTGGGCTGCTGGTTTTTACAGTATCATAGTTGTGAGACTGCTGATTTTCAAGGCCACCTTGTGTCACTTCTGCTGCTTACATACAAGTTGAAAGTCTCAGATCTTACCCGTATGCAGCCATTTTTCATGATTACGTGCTCCTTAGAATGTATCAAGCCTTTCATTAACTCCAGAGTCCTGAAAAAGTCAGCTGTGACTGTTTGGGGGAAGTATTCTGTGTTGTGTTATGGAGGAGCAGATTTTCAGAGATGCACAAGTTAGCTTCCTACTGTGCTTCATCCACCAATGCCTCCTTAAACAATGAGACTCTGCCGTGTGCATGCTGCACATGCTTTCTCACTCTGATGCTTCTCTCTTCTCGCCTGTCTGGTTCATGAATTAGCCCCAAGGAGTGCTAAAGAGCACAAGTTCCTACAGACCACTGGTTACCACTCACTTTGTTAGGAATGAGTTTCAACCATAGGATGGACAGCAAGTGCTTGATCCTGCATTACTAGCATGCACCACAGACTAGATCCTGTTGATCTGCTTGGGTTACTCTCTCCTCTTGCCAGCAGAGGCAATCTGGCCAACTTTGTACATTACCCTGTGATGAAGTAAATCCACTATTCCCCTAAATTAGGGTTGGAAAACAAAACATAGCTAAAACAGTTTTTTCTGCTGGATACTGTTGGGATTTGAGATTCAGGCCAAACATAACATTAATTGCTCTCTACCAGATCTTGCAGGCCTGGTTAACAGCTTTGAGTTTTGTGTTAAAATATATACACACATATATAGATTATGTGTATAATATATGTATATATTTTAATTTTTAGTTGTAGATAGACACAATGCCTTTATTTTATTTATTTATTTTTATGTGGTGCCGAGGATTGAACCCAATGCTTCACACATGCTAGGCAAGCACTCTGCCACTGAGCCACAACCCCAGCCCTATTTTAAAAATCTATATATTTAAAATCTAAGTTCTCACTTGTAACATAAATTCAAATTTTTATATGACCAGAGATTTGACTTATGGGTATTTATTTTATTATAGCCTCTCATTTCAGAGGCCAATCTTCCATTATATACGATGGAAATACAAGTGCTGTTGGTAAAAAGTAGAAATTCTGAAGATCCGTGTATGATTATGTAGCTAATTACCATGGTAAAGTTCATAATTTTTTTTCATTTTATGTACTTGTGCATTTTTTCTGTCTCATTTGTTAGATAATAATTTAATCAAGCAGGCTAAAATGTGAGATTACATGGTGGTACAACAATTTTGAAATCTTGAAAGATAAAACTGGAAACATTTGCTTGTATTTTTTTCCACCTCAGAGTGTTTTGTTAATGAGACATTTTATACTGCCATAAACCCAGGGCAGTAATATAGGTGTTGATTGATTTTTGGATGGCGAGGGGCCCTTCTAATTGCAGATTTTGACATTTGTGTCACTTCTGCTGCTTTAGGTGAGCAAGACGTGGAAGGTGATTGCTGAAGATGAGGTGCTATGGTACAGGCTGTGCCAGCAGGAAGGGCACCTTCCAGAGAGCAGCATCTCAGATTATTCGTGCTGGAAGCTCATCTTCCAAGAGTGCCGAGCCAAGGAACACATGTTAAGAACCAACTGGAAGGTAGGCCGTGGCCAATAGCTTTACCTGTGGGAAAATAGCCTGCAAAGACATGGGAGTCCAAACCTTTAATTGCAGCGTGAGGTTAATTGCCAGAAGTAGAGGCAGAGGGGTATGCTGAGCAGCCCCTTCCACTGTTGATGACCTGTTTTGTACCCCCTTGGAAGATCTGCCTTTGTTTTCAATGACAAAGTTTGGGAGCATCCCCCTGCTATCCAGGAAAGGACAGCTGAGTTTGGGAGCATCCCCCTGCTATCCAGGAAAGGACAGCTGCGGTTGGGCTGGCTGCCTGTCACTTCCCCTCTGCTGGTTAGAGTTGTTGGAGTCATATTTGACACAGATCCCTCTCACTTTTGTCACCTTCCTGGAGGTCCAAGAAGGCAGAAGCACCACCTGCACACAAAAAAGGAGCTGCATATGCCATTTTAGTAACTGTAAGAGGGAGATCATTGCACATCTCTAAGAGCTGTCTTCTCTTCCCTCATGTAACCCATTGGCTTGCTGCCCTAGCATTTATCACATAAAAGTCTCTACAGAAATATTAGATCACAGCTAAGAATTTGCACAGAGAAGTGTTTCCATGGATAACTGTCGAGAAGCATGTTACATAGAGCTGTGTGAGGCATGACAAGGTGGTGGCGTGCAGCAGCATTTCTTTCCTGCCCAGGAAACTGGATATTCATGAGTAGAGAAGAGAGAGAACCACATTCTTCTCTCCCATAAAGGTCAATCCTAATAGACTTTAAGATGAACGGCTTTTGCTCATTACCGATGGTGACATATTGCCTACATGTACGTCTCTCCCTAGTCACCTCATAACCTGATTAGTGACTGATAGGCTTGACGGGGGCAACCTCATGCAGTTCTAGCAACATTAGTAAGAGCAGTGTCTCTCTAATTCAGGGTTGCTCAGCCCCAGCACTTGGGACATTGGGCCAGCCTGTTCTTTCTGTAGGGAGCTGTCTGCTGTCTTGTGCATTGCAGGACGCCGAGCAGCATCCCTGGCCTGCACCTGCTAAATACCAGTAGCCTTCTCATCCTCCCCGTAGGTTGCGACAACTCAGAATGTTTCCAGATATTGCCAGATGTCACATGGGGGCAGAATTGCTCCTTGTTAGACCTGCCATTCTAAGGAGAATTAATACAGGAATGTTTTCTTAGGGTGTTAAGAAACCACCCCTAAGAAAGTCATGCTCTCCCCGTGGTGTTTGTTTGCATCCACCAAAGGTAATAACTTCATTTGGAGGGGTCTCTTAGCTCTCTTGCCTGTGTGCTTGGTTAGGTCTTGTGATGGAAAGACATAGATGAGAGGCAGGCAGGAAGGTTTAACAAACAAAGCCACTCAGACAAATCAGGGGCAAGGAGTAGAGAGTCTAACCCCAATAGAAGGGGCTGCTGTTCAGGGAAAGCTCAGACGGGGGTTAACGTGGGCCTTTTGGTTCAGAAAGGAGAGATCCTTTGAGATTTATGAATGTGAGAACTGGAGATATTCAGTGTCCCTTAGACTGAATTCAGACATTTCAGATCCTGAGAGAAAAAGTGGCAGCTAAGATTTTTGCTTCCTCTTTGATGGCAGAGAAAACAAGGCAGACTGGACCACACCTCATCTGGGCTGGGGGTGACAGCAGTGAATGTGCTTAAAGACCCACCTCATAGCATTTGGCACCAAATGCCAGTTTTCAGGTTATATACAATTTAACTGGATGTCTATTTATTGTTTTTCTCTAACAAGCACAAAACCATATGTACTCAATGAATGTTTGTCCAATGAGTGAGCTGGTTAGTGCTACAGGCATAAATGAGGGAGACTTCTATTTGGAGTGTCTCTGGCCCATTTTCTGACACTGGTAACAATAAGAACTATCTGGTTGAAACTTTAAATGATGATTCTTTCATTAAATGTATTGGTGGGATTCTTATTGTAATTCTAGAATGAAGGAATGCTTTATCAAAACATGATTAGGGCAAATGGCTTAACTCTGGCCCGCCTATGTTTTCTTGTATCTAGAGGGGCTTGCGTACAACACTGCTCCCCACAATGAGGCAAGGATGTCCGTAGTCCTAAGTCTAATGCCCCCTCTGCTGAGGAGGCCATGCTTAGTGCTTAGGCACAGCTGGCTCTCAAGGCTCTTAAGCCTTTGCACACAGATACACTGTTCCTGTCCTATTTTTGATAGACTTTAAAATGGGTCGGGCAGGTGATTTGGTTTGGTACCTTCTTGGTCAATGCCTGGGGAAAACTTGGAAGGAATCCCAGAGTTCTCAGGTCCCTCTCCATAGGGGTAACCTGTAAATGCATGAACTTACCTGCACCTGCAATTCAGCCTGGAAATGGTTTGATAGAGCGGGTGTGGGGGCCACAGTGTTCTCTTCCTGGGGTTTGCATAAGTGTTTTCTTTCACCCTGGCATTCTGGGATCTCTGTGACTAAAATATCAGTGAGGGATCTGAGCCCAAGAAGGAGAGGGAAGCCACAGGACAGACATGAGTCAGTGCCAGTAGCAGGCAGCCTTTCTTCTCAGGCCCTCTTCTTTCAATACCTTTTTCATCAAAAGAGCTCTTCTGTTCTTCTTTGTAGCCAGATCCTTCCCTTCCCTCCTCATATCTCCGCAAGCTGGAGAGCTCCTCTTGGATGTGTGCAATTTTATCCCTGAGCTGTAGACTTGATCCCCAGATGAAGTAATGACCACCATTGCAAATTCTCTTGCCCAGTTTCTGGAGTATAACTGCTTAATAAATGTTGATTTAATGGGATGGATGTCATCATCTCTTCCCTAATATAAGCAACAATATTAGTATCTACTACTTACTGTGTATTTGCCGTATGATAAGAACTGTGTGTGGCACTTGGGCACACTATTTCTAATCCTGGGCCAGAACAGCAAAACTAAAATTGTGATCATTTGGTATTTTTAAATTCCTGTATTCATGCTTGATTTTTGGCTTAACTCTTTCACATTTTTCACCTGTAAAGACTTTATATCCCTTCAGATTGCCTTGATTTTTATTTTGAAAGTAATTGTTTAATATGTTCTTTTTCAATGAACAATAAATGATCTTGATAAAAGAATTCAAAAGTCACAGTAGCACACATAGTGGAAAATAACACTACCTCCCCTCTCTCTCCACAGACCATGTTTAGGTTAAGTTTAGGTTTTAGGTGTTCCATGGAACCTCTGAGCTCAGTCAGAAATGTCATCTTTTATTCTCTCTTTCCAAATCGTGATCTTTATCTCTTGTGGTATGTGGTTTTTCCATTTTTCATTTTATTCTGAGAGTCCTTGTAAGAGTTAACAGGTAAAGTGTCATAGGTACTTTGTCTTTGCTGAACTGAATTTTCAAACATAATCTATATACTTCTTCAGACACTTGTGATCTCCAACAAATGTGGCCAGCTTTCTGTGGATTGTGGCTGTTTATGTGCACGTACTTCCTTTATAGTCAGTGATCTCCTTGAGTACAGGGCCAGCATCTCGTATGACCCTGCCTTCTAGTTCAGTGTCTTTGATGTATGTGGTAACTTGGACATGATGTTAGTTGCCATCTTTGTCCCTTTGAATGCCCAGGTAACTTTACTGTAATTCATGCCATAGAACAATCTCTGTGGAAGGTGGGTGAAGGTGAAGCGCTTTGTCTTGTGGCTACCCTAAGAATAGTATAACCTGCATCCCCTTTCCCCACACAGAATCGCAGAGGTGCCGTGAGTGAGCTGGAACACATTCCTGATGCGGTGTTATGTGACGTGCACTCTCATGATGGTGTTGTCATTGCTGGGTAAGCCAAGCCATTTTCACTTACTGCTCTGCATCTTACAGCCTTTCATTTTTCAAGGGCTGCCCTCTGAGCACAGTGACCTTCTCTTCCTGTGAGAGCATGTACCTTCCTCAGTGACAGCTGTGCGTAGGGAGGAGAATCTCTGACTCTGTTCCCTAGGATTTGAGAGCTTGATAGTAAGTGGAGAGAAGCAAATAGTGTGGAGCAGGTTTGTGATTCATTTGTCTCAATATGTCTTTCCTAGCTTTTAAATAACTCTGGTGGCATGTTATGTTAGATTTTCATTAAGGCAAACAGTTTGTGTTTTATGAAGACATAAAAAAGTCAAGCAAGAATAATAAGTGTTGGCACAGTCAGGTCCTGTTCTTATTCTCTTGTTCTGAAGCATTTATTATGAGGAAGGGTTGTGGCCACACATAATCTTCCTTCCCCACCACATAGTACATATTGCTATTTAACTTGTCCGGAACTAGGTTTTTTATGTGTCTCCATGGCTGAGAAATTTAATTTTAGCTTCTGTAAATTCCTTTGGCTTCTGTTCCAAAAACCACTTTCATGAATTCTTCATGTTTTACTACAGAGGTGCATTTATGTATTTCTTTAATGAACTATAAGAAGATCAATGTTCTTTGTGGATTAGGAAGGTGTCTTGAACTACAGTCTGCAGTTGTAAACTTTCGATTGTATGCTTTTACTGTCTCAAATCATATGCCAAACCGTGAAGATCAGAACCCTTAAACTTCTGAGTCTGCATGGGCTTTGGCCGAGCCACCTCAGTGAAGGTCCTGCCTACAGGAAACCAAAAACCAAAACCAATCTTGGACTTAAATAGTTAGTAGATGCTTAGACTTTTTCTTAAAAAAAAAAAATAAATAAATAAATAAAAAAATCTTTCCTTAAATAGCATTCCTTAAAGAGCACTATTTGAATTGAAATTCCAAATAGATTATTTAAATATTTTATGATGTGCAATGTCCCTGAAAAATTATTTGTTTTAAACAAGCTATGCCCAGCAGTGACACTTATTTTTGGCTTCTGTTTCACTGGCTATAATTTAGAGGTTAATATTCTTCATGGGAGAACTTCAGCACTATTATTTTTAGAAGGATTAATGGGTCAGATATCTGGAATTTCGTCCATCCAGTTATCAGTGGGTCATCAGGCTTCTGCCCCTCAATGCTGAAATGTGGACCTCAGAGCTCACGAAGTACATGGTGCTTCCAACCCCCAAGTCTGAGAGTCAGTGGCATTTATATCATTCTGACTTAAGAGTCTCTCTCTGCCTGTGTAAGAAGATGCGTGAGGACAGAACAGTCCTAAAAGAGATTGGAAATAAAGAAGAGACTTTCATCCCGAAAGCCAGTCACATGACTTTGTCATCTGGTTGTGGTCTCTGAGGCCAGGTGCCAGTCCTCCTCTCTCTGCCTCCCTGCTCCCTGGAGGTCTGTTCAGTGCTACAGATTAGGCAGCACAAAGCCCAGTGATGGCAGAGTTTTTTGGATCGATAAGATGAAACTTGAGCTGTGGGTCAGAGAGGCTCCTCACGGCTCCTCTTTCTAAGAACCTCATGTTGATGGCTTAGCATGGGATCCTTCAATCTTGCTTGTATGTAGAGCATCTTGTGTTTATCATTAAAATTTTATCTGGTGGTTACGATGCTTGTTTTCTGGGTCAGCTCTCGAATCCCTTTTCATTTGAGACGATGGTGTTTGTGGTTACCTCATTCCCAATCAATGTTGTATTCACCAGGCCTTCTGCAGTTATGCATCTCCAAGGAGCTTCTTAAAGAGACATGCCACCTCACCTTTCTTTCTCTTGTACTTATCTATGTTCCTTTCATTTCCCTTCTGCCTTTCCTTTTTCTCTTTTTTACACAAGTGGAATCTGTTCAGAAGTTTAGTTTTATATAAGTATAAACCATTTTTGCATTTAAACCTATTAAATATATTTCACATAATTGGTAGAGAGCAATATCTTCAATATTTCTTTTTTTTTTCTTTTCTTTTTCTTTTTTCTTTTTTTTCTTTTTTTTTTTTTTTTTTGTGGTACCGGGATTGAACTCAGGGGCACTCGACCACTGGGCCACATCCCCAGCCCTTTTTTGTATTTTATTTAGAGACAGGGTCTCACTGAGTTGCTAAGTGCCTCGCCATGGCTGAGGCTGGCTTTGAACTCGCGATCCTCCTGCCTCAGCCTCCCAAAGTGCTGGGATTATAGGTGTGCGCCACCGCGCCCGGCTTCTCCAATATTTCTAAAGCTTTTGATCTTCCATTCTTTTGTCCGAGAATCTTTGCTTCCCTATCTTAAGAATAATCTCCAGTTATCTTTTCCTGATGTGCAGAGTTCGTTGACATTAGTATCCAGTCTACCTTTTTCCTCATTACTCCCCTCAAGTACACTTTGGGTTTTTTCATGATGTTAGTCATCTCTGGTCACATCTTTGTTTTTAAACTGAGATGTAATTCACATACTATAAAATTCACCTTTCCAAAGTGGAAAATTTGGTGATTTTTGGTGAACTCTCAAGATTGTGCAGCTTACACCACTGTTTTAATTCCAGAACATTTTTACCACATTAAGAAGAAACCCAGTCCCTGTTTTTCAAGGCCCAGTATTCCTCTCAAAGGTTTCCATAGCACTCTAGCCTAACAAATAGCTGCGCTGCACCCAGTGCTCTTCTTGTGGCTCCTGGACAAGTGGGTATGTGCCGCACCTAGAGCCACTAATCATGCAGCTTTATTGTCTCAAAATGTTTTTGTTGCTATTTTACTCAGAAATAACTTTGAACTTTACAGCCATGGATTTGCTTTCTAGTAATTTTTGAGCATCTTAACTAGGGGTGCTCTATAATATTCCATGACATGCTCTGTATTGCTTGTGTACTATTTTGTTAGAATAAGCACAAAAACTTAATATACAAATGGCCCCCTTCCTCCACCACTTATATACTCTATTACAATGAGGAACTGGAGAATGCCCATTTTCTCTTGTTTGTTCTCTAATTTCTTAGTTGTTTCAACTTTAAAAATTATATGATTTTAAACCTGGAAGGAGCCTCTGATCTAGTCCCAGCACACCCATTCTGTGTTGAGTTGGCAGAAGCAGAGGCAGGATGTGTGTGCTCTGTGTGCTTCCAAGACCTCCACACACACAGCCCTCATTTGCTGGTCTCGAGCCTTTTCTATTATTGTGTCATTCTGGTTTTTCTTTGGTGTCATGCATCTTTCTTTTCTCTTTAAAAATAATAATGGAGTAGAATGAGATGGATATCATTACCCTAAGTGCATGTATGAAGTCACAAATGGTGTGAATATACTTTGCATACAACCAGAGATTTGTAAAAAAGTGCTCTATATGTGTAATATGAAATGTAATGCATTCTGCTGTCATTTATAACCTCTTAGAATAAAAAAATAATTAAAAAAAATAACAGTGGAGGTAAAACCATGTTTGTTTGTAAAAATGTTATAAAGTGGAAAAGAGAAAGCCGCCTAAATCCTACCATGTAACATAACTTTTCCCTGTTGTTATTTCTGGTGTGTGTGGTTTGGTTTTCAGTTGGTTTTTCTATGCATTTAAAAAAAATAATATGATCATAACCTGCATTATTACATATCTGCCCTTTTTCTCCTCACTAAACTGGTGAGATTTTTTTTCGTGTTACTTTGCATTACTTTCTTTATTTGGTTGCAAAATTCCATGAATAATTATACCCAAATTTTCTCATTCATTCCCCTAATAGTGGACATTTAAGTCATCTCCTATGTTTTATTATACAGTCACACATAGTTTAACAATGAGGGTATGTTTTGTTGGTAAATATTATAGAATGGACATATACAAACTAAATAAATGACATCAGTAGAACATATAATCTTATAGGACCACATCCTATATGTGGTCTCTTGACCAAATGCCTTTATGTGGCATATATCTGTATAATGTTATGAATATTTTATGTACAGAGATTTGCAGATTTTTTCTTTTTTTTTAGCAGTGCAAATATTCTTTATTTGAAAATTATGACACTTGTTATTGTAGAAACTTTGAATTCTATGTAAAAGTGTAGGATTAAAGAGTTAGTTTTTCCATTATCCTTGCATTCCAGAGTATATTACTAGACTATAACCCACTAATGGGGTTACTAGATTTAGATAAATTAATTTTTATGATTTTCCAGATTAAATAATTGTTTCAAAATGCTTTCATAGCTCTCAGCTTCTTTCCAGTTTAACTACTTGGTTTGAAGTTCACAAACCATCCCTCAAGCTTGCTCCTGAATAGACCTCCCTACTTCCTGTCAGTGCCAGAAATAATGCTGAGCCCTCTGGGGTCATTGGTGATCTTTTGGTCAGTGAACGAATGGCCTTCCCTGTTTAACCTCTGCCAGTGTTGGATCTTGTTGACTGCATCCACCTTGAAATGGTGGAGACCATAAATTCAGCATTTTTGTACCCTCAGGGCCTGAAGCCAGTCGGGGGCACCTAGAAATCTGGGAACCTCCTATATGTGGAATGAAGACTCCTTGCACTGCTGTGAGCCTGCGCTCTGAGCTTTCTTTGGCCTGCCCACACTCTGTCTCTAGCCCTTCCTCTTGCCTTTCTGAGGTCTTGTCTGGTCACTTCGCAGCCCTATCTGTCCTATCTGCATCCCAGAAAATGCCTGAACTAGCAGAAGTTCCTTCATCTGTGGCTGAGCACTTCAGACATAGCAGTGACCTTCCTTTGGGAAGAATTTGTGTTTAGAAGTCTTTGATCAGGGTCTGGGGTGGTGGCTCAGAGGTAAGGCACTGTCCTAGCACATATGAGGCACTGGGTTCGATCTTTAGTACCACATAAAAATAAATAAAATAAAGGTATTGTGTCCCTCTACAACTAAAACATTTTTTTTTTTAAATAAAGTCTTTCATCACTATGAAAGAGGTGAAAGACCTCTAAGAAAACTATAGAACACTAAAGAAAGAAATAATAGAAGACCTCAGAAGATAGAAAGACCTACCTTGCTCTTGGATAGGTAGAATTAATATTGTCAATATGTCCATACTACCAAAAGCATTATGCAGATTTAATGTAATTCCAATCAAAATTCCAATGACATTCCTCAAAGAATTAGAAAAAGCAGTCATGAAATTCATCTGGAAAAATAAGAGACCCCAGAATAGCCAAAGCAATCCTGAGCAAGAAAAGTGAAGCAGGTGGCATCACCATACCAGACTTTAAATTATACTATAGAGCAATAGTAACAAAAACAGCATGATATTGGCACCAAAACAGACTGGTAGACCAATGGTACAGAATTGAGGACACAGAAACTAATACATATAATTTCAGCTATCTTATATTAGACAAAGGCGCCAAAAATGTACAGTGGAGAAAGGATAGCCTCTTCAACAAATGGTGTTGGGAAAACTGGAAATCCATATGCAACAAAATGGAATTAAACCCTTATCTCTCACCATGCACAAAATTCGATTCAAAGTGGATTAAGGACTTAGGAATTAGACCAGAGACAATACGCCTAATAGAAGAATAAGCCACCTGACTTTCTATCAAAACCCAGTCTGTCTGCATTTCCTGTGTGATGTGATGACCCCTTGAAATGCTAGTGAGGTTTCATGTGTGTTTTCCGTGTTTTTTTTTTTTTTATGTATTTTGTTTTTTGGTGGTGACAGCACTTAGAATAAATGTTTTAAAAATATATTGGGAATAGGGGTATAGCTCAGTGGTAGAGCATTTACCTGGCATATGTTGGGCCATGGGTTTGATCCCCAACACCAAAAATAAAATAAAATAACATGTTTATCATTTAGGAAAAAGAATAGAAGAAAAGCGGGTATGACAGACAGCATCCCTGGTCTATTTGTGATGGTTGGACTGTTCTCCTTTTCCCCAGCTGCACTCTGGAAGTTAAAGTTGCAAACAGATGACATCATGAGTTCAGAAAGGTCACAGTACAAGACCTGGTTGGGGGGGTGGGGGGCGTCCGGTTAGGGTTTGCCATAAGTAGTGTAGGAGAGCCACCTAGTGAAGGAGAGCTTCCCAGGTAAACCTGGGGAGAAAGGCAAGCCTTGGGCTCCTTGGAGGCCCAGAGCCAGCTCTGCTGCCATTAAGCTATTAGCTCACCAGAAGCTTTTATCAGATGCCCAGGAGTATGGTGGTGTTTTGCAATAAACTCCCTCCTCAGTGTTACTTAAAATCATACATCTGGAGCATTTCAGTTTGTATAAGAAAGCACATTTTTAATTTTTACATTAGAGGATCAATTTCCCCTCTTTTGTTTGAAAAAAAAAAAATTAAGCAACCTGTATGATGAAGTTTTCTTCAATACTCCTAGATGATTGTCCCCTGGTTTTCCGCTGCTGTGATCTGTCTTTTCAGCATGAGCTCCTGCCTTTACTGAAGAATCAGTGACTGTGTATCCAGGTTTCTCTGCTATGGAATAGAATTGTGGAGGGGAAAATGTATCATTTAATGTTGCAAAATTTTAGCTCCCTTCTTTCTCTAAAAATATTCAGTTGTTTCATTCCCTTTGAGGCAAGTGTGCCTAAGAATATGTATAATGAAAGGCCCCTGTCTCAGGCAACCTGGTGAACTCTGGCTGTTGCTGTGGCTGCCAGGCATGACCCAGTTCAGTATGTATATATATATATATGTATGTATATATATATATATATATATATTTTTTTTTTCCCGCTTTTGCAGCATTGGGGATTGACTGCTGTCTAAATCTTTGATAGCTTCAGTTTGCCTTATGATGCTTTTAACATTAACAATTTTATCATTATTTTACAATTAAAAACTATTAGAAAATATTCGTCTAAACATAGTCATCTAATGTAACTTTTGGAGTGCTTTGCTTTGGGCCATTTCTTCCTCCATTTTTCCCACTAATTGAAAAATGTACCTTTATATGGATCATGTGGCATTCCAAAGTGTTAAAAGAGGCTTTGATCTGAAATAGTGTATAGTTACCCTGAATTTTAAAATATTTTTTGTTCAGGAACTCACGTACAGTGTTCTAAACTAGCAAACTGCTGGTTTTGTAATGCCTGTGGATTGACCTGAGGCTCTTGAGATAATAGACACTTTGTAAATGCAGCTTGGGATGAAGTTGTGTTAGATAAATATCACCCATGTTTATACTTAACTCAGGACATGCTTTCTAGCTTTCTCCTTTTCAGAAAATGATTTCTCTTTACAGTTTTCCTTTCAACCTTTTTTCATATGCATTTTTTGTTGCTGCCTATTATGACACTGGACTGTTTCCCATAAGGAATTCGATCATTACCCGTTAGGGACCTCTTTTTTAAATTATTTTTACTTATTTATTTTCTGCTGTGAGGTATACATGCTCTTCTAGTAAATAAGTCTGAGGTAAGATATTGATAAGTGACTTGAGTAGAGCATTACATTTATTATATCTTTAATGAAGGAGCCCCAGAATATCCTTAATAAATACTGGTGAACTCATGGCTGCATTTATCCATCTTTGCTTCTCCAAGGAATAAAGGGAAGGGCCACAGCTATAGTAACTGCATAATCATCATTGACTCTGACTCTATTGATTGTGATTAACCAAGATGTATGGAAAACAGTTTTAAGTGTGTGGTGCATGTATCTCGTAAGGTCCATTAAGATGTTCATTATTTTTCAATTGATGCATCTCAACTGTACTCGATGTTTGCTGTAGTGCATTTCTGCAGAATGACTGCACCGTGGGATTGAGTTCATTTTGTTAATTGCATAATACAACACAGTCATATTTTATATAAAATACTAAGTAAATGCTTTTGCTTTTGTTGATTTGCGATCTTTGGTATTATCAAAGAAAGTATGGAGCAAGTAAATAGTTCTTAAAACCTCTACAGGCCAAGGGCATAAGTGTCTCTTAAAATGTGGGTACTGGGGGCTGGGGTTGTGGCTCAGCAGTAGAGCGCTTGCCTCGCACGTGTGCGGCCTGGGTTCGATCCTCAGCACCACATAAAAATAAAGGCATTGTGTACAACTAAAGCAAATAAATAAGTATCTTTAAAAAAATGTGGGTACTGTACTTTTAGGGGCCTCTGCCTAATTGCTCAACAGGCTTTAAACCGCTTCCAGCTTCTAGGCTGAGTCAGTAGATCCCTTTACTCAGTCAACATGGATGGATCCTGTGCACGCATTTGTGGCTCATGAGGAGCACAGAGGCTGACGGGACACAACTAGGGAGAGCACAGAGTGGGGAAGAGCGGAGCACCAGAACACACTGGGATAGGTGACGCCAGGTCCCTCCTGGCTTTTCAGCTGAGTCTGGAGGGATGACCAGGACTTGGTGGGGTTGGGGCAGGGCGGTTGCCCTTTCTCACTCCTGAACCAATCATGGTTGTTAATGATTCACTACAGCATTTATTTTTCTGGTGAGCTGGATGGAATACAGCTTCAGAATCCTTCTCAACGTAGGTAGCCACTACTTTTTTGTGTGTTTTTTAAACACACAAATCATTTACTGTTCCTGGCCTGAAGCTGCTGTGGGCACCTGATCAGAATAGGACTGGGACTTCATCTGACGTTGACTGCATGAGTATGATCCTACAAAGGGCAAAGTGTTACCAACTGTTCTGTATGTCCTCACACAGTACCTGTGAAGCAGGCGTGGCAGCGTGATCTGCCCCGCCCCACGCTCCTGTTACCAGCTGATGAAGCTTCTGTGCTGCTTCTCGGGCACCTTCCAGTTGAAATATAGTGGTGAATTGATGGGTTAGGGGTAGGGGCTATGTCCCGCAAGGCTGAGTCACAATATTGAAAACAATAAATTCCTTATATTGCACTTAAATGGAGATGGCTCTTAAAAGCAATATTTGTTTAAAGACACTGTCATCTGAGGAGGCAGAGTGGCGTGCTGGCTAAGCAGCAGATTGATAAAAACCTGAGCACATTTGATCCCAGCTGTGCCTCTAAAATGTTTCTTGTGACCTTGGGTAAGTCACTTAACCTTATTTCTCAGCATTCTTAAATCAAAACACACTTCTCCCCATTGCATCTTTATAAAGAGCCATGAACAAATTTGTTTTTAGCAAATAAGAGCCGACACCTGGAAGCAAAATGGAAGCCCTGCTGGATATTCACACAAGAAGAAAGGCTAAAGGTTATTTTTAGCTGTACAGAATTTCTTCTTTTTCTCCTGGCCTCTTAGTCCAAATAAGTAGTCTGCTTATTGGAAACTTACTAGTTAATGAAAGCTCTTTGGTGGTAAATCATTTTAAATTGGCAATTGGCTCTGGCATGCCAAGCTTGGGAGAGGCTCTGTTCCCATTCTTGCAACAAAAAATCAGCTGTGGTCTCTGACCTATTTATTTAGAGGTAAACTCAGCCTTGCCAAGCATGAAAAAGACTGGGAAAGCACACAGCTTCCCTGTGTCAGTGCTCTGTGCCACAGGCTGGGGCACATCTTCACTCGTGTGGAAAGGCTTCTTTCTTCAGTTTTTCTTTAGTGTTCTTATATGAGCTAATGTATTAGTTGCAGTTGTACTTTGCAGACACTAATTAGAGCCATCAACATTGGGGTCCAAAGGCTTACTGACAATGCAGCTATCATAGTGGTGTCTTAATTGGTTGAGTGTAATTGTCATTAGGCAGCAATAAAGACATCTGGAGCTCTGGAGAAAAATCAGCCTTTTTTCCTACCTCCATTTGGTATCTCTTCTTGCTTCTCCTGGCCAGCATTAAGCACCTTTAGATCCGGGCCCCTCTGCCACAACCAGTGTTCTATAGTCGTGAAAACGTCTGAGTGTGTGCTCATGAGCACCAAGTCTTACTCCCTTGCTGTTGTTCCTTTACTTGTGTTAGTCTTCAGGGCCTGCTGCCTCAATATTGCTTAGTACCTGCGAAATACAGTATTTATTCTCCATTCCCTTCAATGAAGGAGACGGAGTCTTTTATGTTTCACCTCCTGAGTCATCTTTTTTTTTTAAAGTTTATTTATTCACTTTAGTTGTACACAATGCAATGCATTTATGTTTACGTGGTGCTGAGGATCGAACCCGGGCCGCGCACGTGCGAGGCGAGCACTCTGCCGCTGAGCCACAACCCCAGCCCCTCCTGAGTCATCTTGTAGCAAAACATTTATGTGATTCTCATGCTTTTTGAACTTGAAAAATGGAGTTAAGTTAAATGGGTATCTATGGAAAATCTCATGAGTATTGGAAACCTTGTCTGGAGGCTAGCACTGTGAGAAGAGAATAGAGGACGTGGCTGGGGAGCAGGGCAGGGGCTGGCTTGTGGAGAGTTTCAGGAGGCCCTGTCATTCCGACTTCATTTAGTAAGGTGTTCAGAGGTGAGACTTGGCTTAGGCTTCCTGGGTGTCAAGCACTGTTCTGGTCTGACTGTTCTCAGTGATGGAGGTACAGCTGTGAGGGAAGCCCAGGCCTGACTTCAGACACTTAGAGGTGAGTAGGAAGAGGAACAGTTAGGTGATCACCAAATAACTGCCATGAGAGGCAAGTCCAGGCTGCTAGCAAGGTAGGTCACAGTGGGGACATGATCTAGCATAGAGGGCTGGGGAAACTGGCAGTGTTTCCCCAAGAATGACTCATAAACACTGGTGTTTTGGAGGGCTTGGCATGTGCAGGGTTGACTGAAGGTGGGAGAGGCTCAGACACAGGGGGTCTGTGACAGTTGGGAGTGTTGAGGGATTTGGACCAGGGTGACATTTCTAGGAAGGAGAACAGAAAGAGCTCAGCAGTGGTGCATCATGGCAAAGGAGGTGTTGAAGGGGCCTCTCTTTTTGTACCAGTGACCTGGGACTGACGAAAACATTGATAAAAATAAGGAATTCGGGAATAGGCTAGTGTGGCAGTGGGTGGAAACTTTTGGAGGAAAGCATGTGTTTATTTTAGATGTGCAGAGTCACACTGTGAGTGGACAGCTTCCTTCAGAGAAGAGGCTCGTCAGCCGCCTTTTAGATATTAATAGATATTTTAGATATTAATAGAGCAGTGTTTTCCCTGGGTTCCCTGCCCTGCCTCTCTCCTCACTTCTGTCTGGTTCAGAAGTTAAAGCCCTCCTCTCCCCTCCCCCCACATTTTGCAGTTTTGTTGTTGTCTGGTGTTAGGGGGACTGACTTTGTGTTAGGGGGACTGACTGATGGTGTTGAGGGGAGGCACTAGAGCTCTGGCCTCTGAAATCCTGTCCTGGACACCCTGTGCCACCTGCTGTGTGTCGGGGGTGCCACAGTGTGCAGTGTGAAGCTGAGGGTGTGGCGTGGTTCACAGAAGCGCTGCGGCGGATGGGAGCACGTACATTTCCTGGCTGTGTACTCTTTCCCCCTCAGAGACCCATAGTTCTCTGATCTAAACTCCCCTTCTTCTTCTCTCACTTGCCTTTCTCTGTATTTCTGAGAGACAGTGCCATCCTTTCACCTTTCTTTTCCAAACTAACTGGTTCCTTTTACATAGAACTTAAGCTTAAGAATCTAATCACACAGTCTAGGAATTCAAATGTCTCATTCAGTGTCTCTGAAGCTAAGCAAGTGGCCTTACTCCAGAGACATCCCAAGTCGTTTTTGAGGTGTCAGGTTAAGCATGGTGTTTTGATGCAGCGGGGTGTGGGGTATGTGTTCTTGTGTTGGGTTCATGGTTAAGAGGGTGAAGTGGACAGTTTCCTGGAGAGCCTGGGAAGCCACGACTGTGCTTTCACCAGAGGGGTAGCCACAGCCTCCCTTGTTCACTCATCACCAGGCTTAAGGACGTTGGTGGAGTGAGCATTCTGCAAGGTGCTTATTTCTGTGAGCATTTCAGTGGTCAGAGGGCAGCAGGCCCATGTTAGAAAGCACATCTCTCCTGTTCAGCTCCGGCCATCACATGAACTCTCCAGACCCCACCCCACAGGTGGAGAACCCAGTTCTCCAGCCTAGGGAACTGCTGTGACAGGGTGACCTTTAGGTTACATAATGCAGGCGCTTATGGTAAAGTAATAATTTGGGGGAAATGCTATTAAATGTAAACAAAGTACTTCCAAATCAGAGTATCCTTTGTTTCTTTATTTACAAACCTCAACTGAGATTGAACTTCTGTACCTGCTTCATACATGTGTCCTGTCATAGATTTCAGTGATTGAATAGATCAGAGAGGTTATCTTGTTCAGTTCTACACTGAAACCCTGAAGGAACAGTGAATGGTTAGGGCCTCAGGAAGACTGAGCCTTTTCAGAATCACTTGCCTGTCTTTGTGATGTGGGCTCATCATGAGGTACTCAAGGCACTTCCAACCTTAACCCCCCTGCCACTTGTTTTACATGTGGAATTAACCCTGTGTAACAGATGGAAAGAATTTATATAAGGCCGGGCTTGGTGGCGTATGCCTATAATCCCACTAGCTCAGCGGAGGCTGAGGCAGGAGGATTGCAAGTTCAAAGCCAGCCTCAGCAACTTACTGAGGCCCTAAGCAACTTAATGAGACCCTGTCTCTAAATAAAATATTTTTTTAAAAATATTTATTTATTTGCTTTTAGTTGTACACAATGTGTTTATTTATACGTGGTGCTGAGGTTTGAACCCGGGCCGCGCACTGTGCTAGGTGAGCACTCTACCGCTGAGCCACAACCTCAGCCCTCTAAATAAAATATTAAAAAGAGCTGGGGATATGGCTCAGTGGTTAAGCACCCATGGGTTCCAAAAAAAAAAAAAGAACTTGAATAAACTTAGTGTCAAGGCCATGTGTTGTGCATGCCTATGATCCCATCAACTCAGGAGATTGAGGCACAGGGACTGCAAGTTACAGTGGCCAGCCTCAGCAGCTTAGAGAGACCCTTTCTCAGGAATGAAACAAAAGGTCTGGGGATGCGACTCAGAGCACTGCTGGGTTCAACCCCTAGTACCTCAAAAAAAAAAAAAAAAAGAAAGAAAGAAAAAGAAAAGAAAGAAAGAAAAAAAAACCCTCAGCAGCAGCCAAGGCCCCACTCATCTTTGGCATTCTGTTATCCTCGGGACCTCCTGTCTGAGCAGGTTCTGGCCCTGCCTGGCTTTGATGGAGAGGGTCATTTGTGGGAGTGGCAGTGGTGATAGGACACAGCAAGTGCTCTTGTTTTCTAAGAGGGCACAACCAGTGTGCATTCAACAAAAGTGTTTCATGAGAAGGCAGTGCTGTCTGGCTGCTAAAGGCAAGATTTAATTGTTTCAGCAAATCAATTAGTCTTTAGGGACTTTAATCAGTCAGACCTGATGCATGGATGAGGTATTAGAAGCTTGTGCCTGTAAGACCATCAGTTCTTAGTATCACAGCAGCATCTCCTTCTGCTGTGCGCATGCACGTGTGTGTGTGTGTGTGTGTGTGTGTGTGTGTGTGTGTTCTCTTTGCTGCTTCAGATTTTGGCTAGTGAGCCCTTTAGGGGGAGAACTTAAGGTGGCAGATTGGTTCTAACAGTGTAAAAGGGAAGTAAGAAGATCTCGATGCCCACTTTCTTATTATAGTTTCTTATTTGAAATTGTCACCATTGTGCTGTGAGAATGTGAACCGTGTTCACAGCCTTCTGTCATCCAGTTGACATTTTCCCGTGTTGGAGTTACTCATCCAAACAGTGTCACAGGAGTGTTTCCTGCTGTCCAGATCGCACTCCCCTGTTGTTTCAAGGCCCTCCCTGTTTTCTCTCCAATCCCCTTTTGGAACCAAGTGTATCCTTCTTTTCCAGATATACATCAGGGGACGTGAGGGTGTGGGACACCCGCACCTGGGACTATGTGGCCCCCTTCCTGGAATCAGAGCATGAGGAGGACGAGCCTGGAATGCAGCCATATGTCTCCTTTGTGAGGATCAACAGCTCGCTGGCGGTGGCGGCTTATGAGGATGGTAAGTGACGCAGCCCTCCTCCCTCTGAAAGGAAAAAAAGCTTCACAAAAATTAAGCAGCTGTGGCTGGCTCCCCTGTAATCCCTCCATACACACACGTGGGCACACACGCACTCACTCCTGCCTTTATGTGAAGAAGCTGGCGAGGAATCCTCAGTGCGTTAGCAGGCATTGGAACATAGCACCCATTAAAACCGGTGTTTAATTCCTACTGGAACTGTCGGGCTGGGTGTTAGTGCCAGACATGATGAGGCTGGCCAAGCCATCTTAAGCAAATAACTTGTTTGGTGTAAAATATTAAATATACTTGGCCTACTTTTCCTTTAGCCTCTGCTCAGTCCAAAAGGAATAGTGATAAGGGGATAGCAGATAATCTATTGACAAATATGGAAATAGAAAAATAACAGTCAGTGCCTACCTTTCTTTGGCACTTAGGTATCATACAAGATATTCGATAGCAATGTGTTGTCTCTCTGGCATTGAGAGGATTTTTTTTGTGTGTGAGCAACTGTGGGTTTATAGAACTAGGTACAAATAGTCTCGAGTTAGTTTTACAGAAGTATTGAAACACTTGGCAGTTTACAGCTGATAGAAATAATAATCCCAGGGCCATGCCATCCTGTGTGCCTACCACTCATGCTCCCAACGCCCACTCTGTTGGGAACTCAATCTCCAAAAGCTTTTGTTTCCCTACTTGCCTGCAAGGTAGACTGCAGTGTGTTTCAGAATGTTACTGTTCATGTCAGGGCACTGGGGCAAGTCTTCAGAGTCAGTGTGACATTGTCAGTTGCCTCAGAGGGACAAAACTAAAATAGCTAATGGGACATTTTATATCCATATGCCATTTAAGGATGAAAATTAGAGTTGGATCTTAAATATTTGTTTTACTATTTTAGCACTGTGAATTTTCTTCTTTTGGTTTGATGTTAGTAGGCACTGTTGATAGATTCTTGTCTTTTCAACCTATAGAAATTCAACTGAGCTGCTTCTGTGGTGTAGTTATTATTTCATCTGTGGTTATAGAGATTCTGTAAACTGGTGTAAGAGCAGCTTGAGCTTGTTTGCTACTTCCCAAATTATCAGCAAGTTTTTTTTTTTTTAACAAACACCTATATGAAAGTTGTATCACTTTTGAGTCGGCATGTTTTAGAACGATCTAGTAACTTCTTGCTACCACATTCACATGAATGTCTACACACATATTCTACCAATGGGTAAACTGAGATCTAAAGCCAGCTAAATGATAGGTTTGAGGTTGAAATCAGTAGTAAATCCAGAGCTCTGACTGTGAATCCCAGGTTGTGCTGGGGGAGTGGGGGCGCAGTTAGTGCTGCTTTTGCAATACCAAACTCAGGATCTTGCAGAGCTGTGCACCCAATTTATTTGTGTCCTTGTCTCATATTTGAACTTGCAAGTTACAATTTAACGTGACACTCAGGTGTTCTGCTGGTTTGGGTGTGTGTGGGTTTGGTGTTGGGGATTTTAAAAAAATATTTATTTGTTTGTTTGTTTGTTTTAGTTGTACACAATGCCTTTATTTTTATGTGGTGCTGAGGATGGAACCCAGGTCGGTGCACGTGCTAGACAAGCGCTCTATCGCTGAGCCACAATCCCAGCCCTGGTGTTGGGAATTTAACCCAGGGCTTGGCATATGCTAAGCTTACACTCTTACCTCTCAATTATACCCTCAGCCCGTGGTGTTATATTGTTAATAAAAATTGCCTTTATCCCCCTCATCCCTATTGTTACACAGAAATATTGGGGAACAAAGTAGATAGAACAAAGAATCTGTTTTGTTTGGTAAATATGTGGCAAATGATTGTCCAAACATTTCACATGCTTGGTTTAAAAATCGTAATTGAGGGGCTGGGATTGTGGCTCTGCGGTAGAGCGCTCACCTAGCACGTGGGGCGACCCGGGTTCGATCCTCAGCACCACGTACAAATAAAATGCATTGAATAAAACGCATTGTGTACAACTAAAGCAAATAAATAAAAATATTTTTTTAAAAATCTAATTGAAATTCAGACTGCAAAAATGTATATAAAGTATATCAGAAGAGAAGCTGAAGTGCTGTTGTTTCCCTACCAGTGGCCCTCTCACATCTTACAGGCAGGCCTCCTCTCTACACTTTTCTGCATCTTGTTTTAGTGCCTGTAGTATTGCTTTGTGTGGCTGTACTGAGTCCATCTGTTAAGGCCCCTGTTGATGTACATTTGAGCTGACTAGTATGTGATTAAAAGCAGTGCTGCACCAGGCATGGTGACGCACACCTATAATCCCAATGGCTTGCGGGGGGGTGGGGGGGGGGGGGGGGGGGGCGGAGCCGTGCTGAAGCAGGAGGATCGTGAGTTCAAGTGAGGTCCTAAGCAACTCAGTGAGACCCTGTCTCAACATAAAAAATAAAGAGGGCTGGGAATGTGGCTTGTTGGTTAAGTACCTCTGGAGAGGTTCAATCCCTGTTACTAATTAAAAAAAAAAAAAAAAAAGTACTCCTAGCAGTATCCTTGAACAAATACCACAGTGAACTCATGCAAGCGTATACGAGGGGTAAATGGCTGGTGGCTGGGTTGAAGACTGGCGGTGTTTTATGTTTGGATGAATATTGTGAATTGCTCCCCAGAAGGGTTTCACCAGTTTAGTCTCATAAAAGTTTATGAGGGTGACTGTTTCCTCATGTCCGATAGGTGAAAATGGCCTTTCCTTGTTCTTTGTGTTTGCCTTACTTTTTTTTTTTTTTTTTTAATATTTATTTATTGGTTTTAGTTGTACAAAATGTGTTTATTTTTTACATGGTGCTGAGGATCGAACCCGGGCTGTGCACGTACTAGGCGAGCGCTGTACTGCTGAGCCACAACCCCAGCCTTGTTTGCCTTCCTTTAATCAGAAGTTTATATGGATGCCTTTTCATTATGCTTTTAGTTGTTTCTGTTTCTTTGTCTGCAAATTATTTGTTCCTGTCTTTTTCTATTTTTCTTTTTGGGTTTTATTTTTCCTGACTGAAAGGAAAAGGCTAAGGAAATAACCCTGGTCCTACATATTTCAGATATTTTTTATCATTTATTCTTGAATGGCCTTTGTTTATGTTATTTTCTAGGAATTAGTTTTTGTTTATGTGATTTTAAATTTCTAAATGGTGAGTAAATTTTATTTTGTAATTTAATAATTTTGATTCATATATATTGAGGGATCAAAGATTAAAATAATATTGGCAATTATACATTGAGAAGTCTTGCTTTCACCAACTTTTGTCCATTCCATTCTAAAGAACAATATTTTATTATGTTATCCTTCCAGTACTTTGGTATTACAATTCCAAGCAAATATAAATATCTATTCTTATTCCTCACACCTTTCTCATCTTATGAAAGGTAGTGTACTGCCATATGTTCTTCCATACCTTGGCTTTTCCACACCGTAACATATCTTGAAAGATGGCCCTGTCTATGCAGAGGAAGGCCCCCTCCTTACATATGCGCGGCATCCCATCGTGTGTAAGCACTACGGCTGGTCGAGGAACAGTTGTGTTGCATCTGGTCGTTTGCTGTTATGAGCAGTGGTGTGGTGGAAAACAGTACAGAGGACATTCTACATGGGGGCAGAAGAGTAGTTTCCTGGAGGAGTGGTTTCTGGGCTAAAGGGCAAATGCAAATGGGATTATTGTGCATAGTGTGAGACTGTGCCCATTTTCTCTGTTTTAATATTGAATTGTGTTTCAAACTTTTGGGCATTTATCAACTTGATAAGAATTGGTATCTGAATAATCTGAAAGTGTTGAGAGAGGTTGAATTTTTTCATATGTATACTTGCTACTTCTTTTTCTCCATTAACCATTACAGCTTTTTAAATAATTAAATCTTTTTCTTTCTTTCTTCTTTTGTACTAGGAATTGGACCCAAGGGCACTCTACAACTAAACTACAACCCGTCCCTTTTTATATTTTTATTTTGAGACAGAATCTCACTGAGTTGCCCAGGTTGGCCTTGAACTTGCAATTCTTTGTGCCTCGGTCTCCCAAGTAACTGGGATTACAGATGTGCATCAGCACATCTGGCTATAAATCTTGATACATATAGAGTTCATCCTGGGTGGGTTAGTAGAAAATGTGGGTCTGAATGTATCTTTTTTCCAATATCTCTTATCAGAAAGCTGGTCTCTACCTTGCTGGTTGAAGGTGCTGCCTTTATAAGCTTGTAGAAATGAAATTATTTTTGTGTTTCAGTCCGTTTTCATACTTCCTGTTCTGTTTCAGTTGATTTGTCTGGTAGTTTACGTTTATATCATTGAGTTTGTCTATCTTGTCCTTTTGGGTTTCACATTATGCTTGGGAAGATGGTTACTTCATCTTGAAATCTTTGATTTGTCTCAAGTTCATTTAGGTGTTAAGGATTATTTCTCTTAAAGTTCTTGAGTTTTCTGGCTCCTCTCTGAGTGCATCCTACCAACCTGATGCAGGCTGTTATTCTTTCTGTGATAAACAGCAACTTCTTTCTTTCCCCAGACCTCAGACGGCATTACCTTTGTTCTCACTTTAGTTTAAAAGATTGACATGGTGATATTTATGTCAACATATTCATGAATAGCTAGTTCTGAGCAAAGACAGATTTGAATAATTAAATGCACACTATTTTTTTTTTTTAATGGCTTCTGTATAGGATCAGTGAACTGGCTATTCTTTGGCAAAAAATGGCAAAGGGGAAATTTACCTTGTGGGATCTGCTGTATAAAATTTGTGACTGTGCCTCCCAAAAAAGAAAAGTAAGATAATAAAATGAGTTAATGAACTCCAGCTCTCTGGTTGTGCCAAAGTGAAGCTCTGTAGTCATCGAGCCCTCTCCATGGTCTGTGCCATGTTCTCTGTAGAAGAAATCTCACCCAGAGGGGACATGGAAATGCTTTGGGAGAAAGTAAGTCATCCCTATGTCCTTTTCCTTTTCGCTTCTTTGCCCTGTAGGAGCACTGTACATGCACCTGGGGTGTGGAGATTTGGCAAGGTGATCCACAGTTGTGATTTTTTGAATTCCAACCCACTGGCCTCATATTTCTTCTGCCTTGTTTCCGATTGTCAGCACTGGCTGTCCTCCAGTTTGATTTTACCACTAATTGTGTTGCACGTTACCGTACCGAAATGAATCAAATCAAAATGCTTTTCCTGGAGCATTAGATAAAGCAGGCGAAGGTTCTGAGTAATGAGCAGATGCTGCTAATGCAGGGACAGCGGAGACCTTGCCAGGACTCCATCTGCTCCATGCTTGCCTGCCTTTGGCCTTGAGCCACAGCATTAGGGAATGGCAGTGTGCTGGAAGCCCACTCCCTGTTCAGAGTTTGTCTTAAAAACTCACTCTTTGGTAGTAAGTGAGATTGCACACTTCTTAGGTGCAAAGAACTTCTTGTTTGTCCCCCTGAGTGCTCAGAGGAAAGATGAGACCAGGTGCATGTTAGCATGTGGGACCTAGATGGGACAGCCAACAGTTTTCTTTCTGTGGTGCCATCAAGTGAGGCAAGGTGGCTTAGCCACTTCTGAAGCAGTCCCAGTGCAATTGTCAGAGCATACACAGTATTCATTGTCCAGGGCCAAGCCTTTCCTGGGCTGAAGTGAGAGTGCTTTTTCAGTTACTGATGTAGGGATAATGGGTGGGAGCAGCTCCCTCCAAGCTGCTTTTTAACAGTAAACAGTAGGATCATGGTGTAGTTAGGCAGTTCTAGAGATGAGGTGCTTCTAAAGTTTCTTTAATAAGTTTATGTTTAATTTTTAAAAAGTCAGTTCTTTGATAGTTTTGCATATGTCTCTTGTTTGAATCTTGATGATGATGTTTGAATGCAATATACTATTTGCTTCTGTTTCTTGTGGTCAAAGTTGAAGTTTTAGAGGTGGACTAGTAATATGTTGAAGTGCTGCTTGGGAGCTGCCTGGGACAGCTGACTATGGGTTGTGGAGAATTTTATTTGGTTTCAAGGCCTTTCTTTTCTTATCAGTTCTCTTAAAAGTTTTATTAATCAATTCTTGCCTGATATTGATGTCTGCTTTTAGGTCCAGGAGCCTTTCATTTAGATACTTGGCAAACAAAATGAAGTGAAACAACTTTCTGACAAAAACTAAAAAATTTCTAGGAATAGTCCTTTTAAAAGATATGGTACATTCGGGCTGGGGTTGTGGTTCAGTGGTAGAGCACTCACCTCGCATGTGTGAAGCCCTGGGTTTGATCCTCAGCACCACATAAAAATAAATAAATAAAGGTATTGTGTCCATCTACAACTTAAAAATATATTTAAAAAACAGATATGGTACATTTACACAGTTAAGTGATTTTATTTCTTCCTTTATTTTTATTTTTTTGTGGTATGGGTATTGAATTCAGGGCCTTGGACATGCTAGACAAGCACTCTACCACTGAGCCAATCCCCAGTCTCATTTAAGCAATTTCTTAATGGAAGGAGTGCTGCATTTTAAAGATATTCTGTGGAGAATTTTAAAAAATTAAATGCAGAGTTCTGAGCTGAGGCACTGTGAGTATTCAGGAAATACTTCTTAGAGCATTGAGCTTTAAAGTAGTTCCTACCTGGTATGTTCTAGGGTGTCAGAGTTTGTCTCATAGCAAGCCGTAGAGGCTGTATTATGTGATAGAGGAACCTGTTCTTTTAAAGGTTTTTCTGTTCTTCAATAAGAAGAGCTTGAAATTATACTTACTTATATATGTTTTGGACTAAATACACATTATAACTGAATAATGGGGCAGTATTCCTTTAGCGGGAGTCCACAGAGACTGTCTTGGGTGAGAGTTGTGAGACTTCTAGGAAACTTTTGAAAATCTGTGTATTTATGCTGATGGCAATCTCAGAAAACCCCATGTAGGTCTTTTGACCCTGTAACTGAGCTGCATGATGGGATCTCAGCGTGTGCATTTGTGTTTGCAGGCTCTTAGCAAACTAAATGATCACCCACATGCCCATGTTAACCTTACAACACATTGTTTTTCATGCTGAAGGGTCCACAGATAATTCTTGGGGGTCTGCAATCTCTCAAAAAAAAAAAAAAAAAAAACCCACTGTATTAGGTACAGAATAACAGATGATTAAGATTAAGGATAACTAAGAATTCTTAGAAAAGAGTGGCACTTTGAATTTATGATACAAGATTTAATGTTAATCCTTTGGTTTATTGGAGGTTGTTTTACTGAAAACTATTTTTTAATAATACACAGTGTGATGCATGAATTCAGAGAAGCTTCCTGGCTTATTGCAGTTGAGGTTAAAAACAGGAATAATAAATAGCACAAGGTAGCTTTGGGGAAATAGTTTTGAAAAATAAACTGTTCAAATTCTTAAATGTGTCAACTGACAACCGACCATGAATTTGATTTTTTGAGGAAGTTAGATCCAGCTTTAAGGGAGATAATTTAATTTCTCTCTCCGTACTTGCAGTGTTTATTCTATTCTCAACCCTTGAGTTTTATCAAAACAGAAAGAAGTACATTTATGGAATGAGTGTATTTCTGTTTTAAAAGCAAAACATGCCTGCTTGCCTGCCTTTTCAGTGAGAAAGCCGCTAGGCAGGCCCCAGTGGGGAGGGAGGGCCCTGAGGGGCCAGGTAGAGGAGGAGAAAGCCCCGGAGCAGCGGTGTGGTGGGTTCCGCAGGTTGGCACCTTACAGAGAGGCTGAGCTGGTAAGTGTGTTGTGGGTGATGGAGCCAGTTTTCTCACTATTGGAGAAGGAGGTGAATGTATGGGAGGGGAGAGGCCAGAGTAGACCCTGGGGGACTAGGTTAGCATGGGCAGTGTAGATGTGGAATTTATGGTCTTCAGTACAGATAGAGAAGAAAACAGATGGGTGTGTGTGTATGTTCGTGTTTGTCCTGGCTTCGTTGCTGAGAAAGTGTAGAATCAGCAGCCCAGTAACAATGAGTGCAGGTAGTATCCAGCTCTTGAAAACGATACTCTGCACTAAGAGGAACCAGAGCTGCTAGAAGTGCCGACTCCAGGGCTGGGGCAGGAAAGAACCAAGTAAACCTGAAACATCTGTATGTACCAGGAAGTAAAGAAGTGTTTGAGGGACAATGGTACCATGTCAGAAGTACACAGAAGCCAGCCTAGAGGTGTTCCCACTGGCCAGATCAGACAACCAAAGTAAATATTGATGGTAACAGAATATAACATGCCATGAAATAAAGCAGGAATCCTCAAGTACACACTTTTAGAAATAAATAGATGAATAAAAAAGGAGAAGAAATTCCTTAAAGTAGAATGTCATCTACTAACTACAGAAAGAATGATGAGATCAGAAAACCACTAATTGGTAAACCATGGTAATAATTGATTCAGACAGAAAAATCAATTGTTGATAATACTAGTGAGTAAGAATGAGACTACGGTTGGGATTTTACATAGTCTCAAAGAATATCCTCACAAAACACTTATTAATTAAAAAGGAGAAAAAAGTAGCTTTGCCATTGAGAAGTCTGGCAGATAACATCTTAATAAAGTAGTCAAACTTAACATCATCAGTAGTGATACAAATTGTCACCCTGTACCACATTGATAGGATGCAGTGAGAACAACACAGAGCACTTCTGTGAGATTCCAGCCAAAACCGTCGAACCCAGTTAGTCCTAAGGAAATACTGGACAAATCCAAATTGAGGAACTTTCCACAAAATGACTGACATGCCCTCTTTAAAACTGTTGTACGTCTCCACAGTCAAAAACAATCTAGGAAACTGTTCTAGTTAAAGGAGACAATGGAGACATGTCAGCCAAGTACAGGGCGTCATCCTGGCTTGGATCTATTTTCTTTCTTTCTTTCTTTTTTTAATTTGTGCTTTTTAGATATACATGACAATAGTTTATTCTGTTGGATCTTTTTTCCTATAAAGCATGTTACTGGGACATTTGGCTGTGGGATCTGAACAATGAATATATAGAACTTCTTACAGTTTTTCTGTCATTTTGAAATATTTCAAAATAAAAAGTTAAAAATACTTGTTTCGGGGGCTGGGGTTGTGGCTCAGCGGCGGAGCACTCGCCTGGAATGAGCACGGCCCAGTTTTGAGCCTGAGCATCACGTAGAAATAATAACGCATTGTGTACAACTAAAGCAAATAAATAAATATTGTTTAAAAATACTTGTTTCTGATCAAGATGATGTAACAGGAGTTAGATAATTGAAGTTATCCTTCTGCTTTAAGCAACTGGAAAGCTGGACAAAATATATTAAGCCATGGTTTTTGAACATTGTGATCCCTTAGAAAAGGTGAACAAATAAGGCAGGCCTATAGTTAAAGTTTACCAACTGGAAACAGCTCAGGTCAAGGAAGGAGAACCTAAGTGGTTCTTAGAGCTCACCCAGTTAGCATTTTCATGAGACAGAGTGGGAAGACCTTGTAATTCACGGGTTGTTGGGAGCAATCCTTGAAAGGGCATTACATTTTAGTAGTGGGACTAAGTTAGCTCTAGACTAAAAGCTGCCCAGAAGCCACTCTAAAAAAAAGTTGAAAAGTGAACCTCAAAAGGATCCAACTAATTTAGTTTTGCATCAGAACAAAATCCAACACTATTTAATAGAATACAACAAAACCCAGGAAGCAGCATATAAATTTCACAACATCTTTCATCCAATAAAAAATAAGCATGCAAAGAAGCGGGAAAATACAACCCATAAAATGAGGAGAATCAATCACAGGAAGAGAATAAGAAATGACAGAAATAGCCAACAGATAACAATGTTAAAATAGCTATTATAAATAGGTACATAGGTTTTTAAAAATATTTATTTGCTTTAGTTGTACACAATGCATTTTTTTTTTTTTTTAATGTGGTGCTGAGGGTCAAACCTGGGCCGCACACGTGCTAGGTGAGTGCTTTACCACTGAGCCACAACCCCAGCCCGGTACATAGATTTTTAAAAGCATAGAACATAAGCATGATAAGGAAAGAAAAGATATTTAGGAAGACCCAAGTGGAATTTCCAAAGAAGAAAGACAATTTTTTAAATGAAAATGCACTAGATATAATCAATAGAGAAGAAAAGATCAGTGAACTTGAAGATGTAGAAATAGATACTGTGCACACTTAAGCAGAGGGAAAAAAGAGGGAAATACTGAGCAGAGCTTCAGTGACCCATCAGGGTAGTATCACACATTCTTCTTTAGAAGATGACAGCTGAGAGATGCCAGGAACTGTGTAAAGAAATCCTTCAGCCAGAAAGAAGTCCATAACAAACGCAAGCATGGATCTGCACATAGAAATGTAGAATGGCAGAAATGAATAGTAAATATATGGATGAATATAAAGATGTTTTATCTCTTTAAAAGTTAATGGGCCTGCTTAATGTAAAAATAACACCAATGTCTTAGGAGTTTTGGCATACATAGAAGTTGATTCTTATGATAAAAACTCTTTGCTCACTATCACAGAAAAGAACTTTTTACATTTGCTTAAGAACATCTGTATAAAACCTGCAGCTAATGTCCTCTTCTTCTTCTTCCTCCTTCTTCCTTCCTCCTTCCTTCCTTCTCCTTCTCCTTCTTCTCCTCCTCCTCCTTTCTGACACAGGGCCTCACTAAGTTGCTTAGGGCCTCACTAACTTGCGATCCTCCTCTGACTTCATTCTTTTTTTTTTTTTTTTAATATTTATTTATTTGCTTTAGTTGTACACAATGCGTTTTTATTTGTATGTGGTGCTGAGGATCGAACCCGGACCGCGCACGTGCTAGGCGAGTGCTCTACCGCTGAGCCACAATGGTACAAGATGGTGATTTATTCTTAAATCAGAAACAAGGCACTTTCATTACTTTTACTCACATAGTAGTGTAGGTTTCTAATTAGTGCAGTAAGGCAAGAAAAAGAAATACAACACTGACAAATAGAAAAGGAAGAAGTAAAAATGTCCATGGATAGGATATCTATAGAATCCTAAGCAATCAACAAAAATGTTACTAGATCTAGAAAGTATGTTTAGCAGTGTCATTGAATGTAAGATCAGTATCCAGAAATCAGTTGTTTCTCCAAGTTAGCAACAGATAGCTAGCAACTGGTTTTGCATCAAAAATATGAGATAATCTTGCTGAGAGAAATAAGGAAAACTCAAATGAAGAGAGTAGTCATGACTGTGGATTGGAAGATAAACGGTTAAGATGTCATTGTTCACCTAATTGATCTGGAGAGACAGTCTGATCCCAGTCATAATCCCAGCAGGCTCACCCCCCCCCCCCACCTTGATAGAAATTTATAAGCCAGTCCTAAAATTTAAGACCAAAAATAATTTAAAGTCTAAAAATGCACAGAGTCAAAAACAATTTGAAAAAAAGTACAATGTTGAAGGACTATCCCTGCTCATTTTAAAATCTACTATAAACCACGGTAATTAGGACAATGTGTTACTGGCATTAGAAGAGACTTGTAGAACAGTGGCACAGAAGAGAGACCTACCTACTGATGTTTTTATAAATGCAGTAACTTGCCGGGTGTGGTGGTGCATGCCTATAATCCCAGCACTTGGGAAGCTGAGGCAGGAGGATCATGAGTTCAAAGCCAGCCTCAGCAATGGCGAGGCACTTACCAACTCAGTGAGACCCTGTCTCTAAATAAAATACAAAAAAGGGCTGGGGATGTGGCCCAGTGGTCGAGTGTCCCTGAATTAACAAGTGGGTATATATATGCCTCCCACCTCTAAAATGACCCTCCATTCTCATTCATGCCATATATAAGTTAACTCAAAATGGATTGTAGCCCTAAGTGTAAAACTTGTAAAAGAAAACAAAGTAGAAAGTCTTTGTGACCTTAGGCTGGGCAGGATTTCTTCAGGCACCAAAAGGACAAAATAGAAAAAAAATAGTTAGATTTCATTAAAATTTAAAACCTTTTCTGTCAGAGACCATTAAGAAAATGAAAAGACAAGCCATTAAAAGGCAGATCATATTTGCAAAACATATCTGCTACATGACATGTATCATGTAGATATATGTGTGTGTATGCATGTGCATATGTGTATATAAAAGTATATGGGGGGATTTTTATAACTTAAGTATAAGCAAACAACCAATTAAATTGGCAAAATATTTGAATAGACACTTTACTAAAGAATATATATGAATGGCTAAGAAGTATATGAAAATATGCTCAAAATCATTAGTCATTAAATAAGCGCAAATTAAAACCACTATGAAACATCACACACTTGCTCTAATGTCTTAAATTAAAAAATACTGATAATACCAAGTATTGGTGACCTGGAGCAACTCCATTCCTTGCTGGTAGGAATGCAAATCAGGGACAGCACTTTGGAAAACAGTTTGGCAATTTTGTATAAAATTGAACATAAATTCACATGTAACTCAACAGTCTCACTTTTATATTTATCCCAGTGAATAAAAATATGCTCACACAAAAACTTGTACTTGATTGTTGATAGGATTTTATCCATGAGGTTTCTAAACTGAAAGCAACTCAAATATGTATTAGCTGGTGAGTGGATAAATACATTGTGGTGTAGACACAACACTTTAATAAAACCAAGCAAACTACTGATCGTGCAACAGCATAGGTGCATCTCAGCTGCATTATGCTAAGTAAAGGAAGCTGCTTGCAGGAGAGTACACACTATGTAAAATTTCATTTATCTGAAATCCTACAAGAAGCAAAACCATGACAGGAAACAGTTGAATGGTTGCCAGGGGCTGGGAACAGGGGAAGGGACTCATGACAAAGGGGTGTAAGGGAACTTTCTGGGTGACACAGTGTTCTATGTTATGATTGTAGTCGTGCTTATAAGGCTATAGATACTTGTCCATTCTCATCAAATTGTACACTTAAAGTTGATGGTTTAACTTATTTTTTTTGTGGTGCTGGGGATCAAACCCAGGGCCTCACTCATGCTAGTTAAGTGCTCTACCACTGAGCTACATCCCCAGCCCACCAGGATGGCTTTCACTTTCTTTTTCTTTCTTTGCATATAGCAAAACTGATTTGATTTTTGAAAGGCAAAGGAAAAAAAAAAAAAAAAAAAGAAGTGCTCTTTTAATACTTCTTGCAGTATAGTTGATGTCACTCTTGAAAAGTTAGTCCTCTTTGCCCAGCAGAATAGTGTCTGAGCCTGACTTTTGACCTTTCAGGTGAGGACCTGGATTTGTTCTTTAGAACAAATTCTAATTTTTAGAATTAGAATTCCTAAATGTTGCTGGGCATGGTGGCGCACACCTGTAATCCTGGCACTTGGGAGGCTGAGGCAGGAGGATGGCAAGTTCAAAGCCAGCCTCAGCAATAGTGAGGCATTCAGCAACTCAGTGAGACCCTGTCTCAAATAAAATACAAAAAAGGGCTGGGGATGTGGCCCAGTGGTTGAGTGCCCCTGAGTTTAATCCCCTGTACCAAAAAAAAAAAAAAAAAAAAAAAAAAAAAAGAATTCCGAAATGTTTTAAAAATATCATGCTACCTTAGTAATGCTGAGCCCAACTACTGCCCAGATTTGAGTTTCTAAATATTAGTGTTTAAATAAAAGGAAGCAGAGGTAGGGCAGGTAAGTACAAGGTCGGACATCTGTATGTGACCAAAAAAATAAGGGTGTTAAAAAAACATAATGGGAATGACTTGGAAAACTGTGCTCCTTATATGTAATATGAAGGAATTGCACTCTAAACGCATGTATAACAAATTAAATTAAACAAATAAATAAATAAGAAAAAGAAATGATGGGGATGGGGCAGCGCAACTAAATTGGAGCTACCAATGGCCAAAGCAGAGAAAATGTCAGAAACAAAATATGGTGACAGTAGTAGATTATAACCCAAGAGCCCCATCCCAAACATCCAGGGTTCTTGTGGCAAAACCACCCACTTCCTGGGGAAATTTGCATTTGAATCTGAATGCCCAAGTGAGATATTAGATTCTCTGTGGATTCAGTGTTCCCATTCTCATTTGCCTTAGGTAATTCAAAACCAACTGCAGTTTGCTATAATCTAAGGATTTTTTTTTTTTTTTTTTTTTTTTTGTGGGTACCGGGGATTGAACTCAGGGGCACTTGACCACTGGGCCATATCCCCAGCCCTTTTTTGTATTTTATTTGGAGACAGGGTCTCACTGAGTTGCTACGTGCCTCGCCATTGCTGAGGCCGGCTTTGAACTCGCGATCCTCCTGCCTCAGCCTCCCAAAGTGCTGGGATTACAGGCGTGCACCACCGTGCCCGGCTTAATCTAAGAATTTTATGTAGGGTTTTTTCATGCTCTTTCTTGAAAGGTATGATTTCAGGATCTTTTGAAGATTTGAATTGGAATTTCTGGAGTTTGCAAATGTCCAGAATTTTCACAGTAAATCTGAGAAGACCCTTAGTTGATAGTGTGACTACTGAAAACATTTGTAAGCCAGGTATGGAGGAGCATGCCTATAGTCCCAGCTACTCAGAAGGCTGAGGCAGGAGAATACTTGAGTTGGTGACTTCAATACTAGCCTGGAAACTTGGCAAGAAAAAAAGGGTGAAGGCCAGGTGAGGTAGTTCATGCTTGTAATCCCAGCATCTAGGGAGGCTGAGGCAGGAGGATCACAAGTTTGAGATTATCCTGAGCAATTTAGCGAGGCCCTAGGCAACTTGAAATAAAAAAAATGAAAGAGCTGGGAATACCCCTGGGTACCAAAAAAAAAAAAAAAAAAAAAAAAGAAAAGGCTGGGGGAGGCACTGGGAATGTAACTCAGTGGTAGAGTAGTTGCCTAGCCATGTGCAAGATTCTAGATTCCATCCCCAGTAACATACACATACACACATGTAGAAAGGAAATTCACAAAATACAAGTTAATACGCTTTGACTTTTTAGTGTTAACCCTTCAAATTATTTTTTTCAAAACCCTTTTATTATGAAAAATAGAAAACATAAAATTGAAGTGAATGTGTGATGAACCCCCATATATCCATTAGGTATCATCATTATTTTGAAATTTTGTTTCTAAATATTGCATAGTGATGTCACTCAACATGTGGGTGGGTGTTTATTTTTTGGTGATATACATACTTTCCTTGTAGGAATAAAGTCTTTTTTAAAAGGAGCAGAGACTAGGACTTACTGCATGCTGGCCCTGAGCCATGCCCTGCACTGGGATGTCTTGCTCCCATCTGATCCAAGGGTCCAGGGGAGGTGGTGGCAGTGATGTTTTGGATATATATTTATAAATATATTTACATATATTTATATATATATTTATACACACACACACACACATATATATATACCTTTATTTTATTTATTTATTTTTACATGGTGCTGAGGATTGAACCCAGGGCCGTGCATGTGCTAGGCGAGCACTCTACTGCTGAGCCACAACCCCAGCCCATGTTTTGGATTTTTTTTTTTTTTTTTTTTTTTTAGGGAGACATTATTAAGGCTGTTATCTTTTTTTTCTTTTATTGTAAGTTGTTGTATATGACAGCAGAATGCATTACAATTCATATTACGCATATAGAGCACATTTTTACATATCTCTTATTGTATACAAAGCATATTCACACCATTCATGTCTTCATACGTGCACTTAGGGTAATGATATCCATCTCATTCTACCATCTTTTTTTTTTACCCTTTTGCCCTCTCCCTTTCCCTCCCTCCCCACTGGCCTTTCTAGTGTTCTTCTAATCCTCCTATGCTCCCCATCCCAACCCCACTGTGAATCAGCCTCCTTGTATCAGAGAAAACATTTGGCATTTGGAATTTTGGGATTGGCTAACTTCACTCAGCATTATATTCTCCAACTTTATCCATTTACCTGAAAATGCCATTATTTTATTCTCTTTTATTGCTAAGTAATATTCCATTATATATATATATATATATACATACATATATACATACATATATATATATATATATATACATATATATACATACATATATATATATATATATATCACATTTTCTTTATCCATTCATCTACTGAAGGACATCTAGTTGGTTCCACAGTTTAGCTATTGTGAATTTGCTGCTATAAACATTGATGTGGCTGTGTCCCTGTAGTATGCTGTTTTTAAGTCCTTTGGGTATAGACCGAGGGGTGGGATAGCTGGGTCATAAGGTGGTTCCATTCCCAGTTTTCCAAGGAATCTCCATACTGCTTTCCAGATTGGCTGCACCATTTTGCAGTCCCACCAGCAATGTATGAGTGTGCCTTTTTCCCCACATCCTCTCCAACATTTATTGTTGTTTGTGTTCTTAATAGCTGATTTGCATTTCTCTAATTACCAGAGATTTTGAACATTTTCCCATATATTTGTTGATTGATTGTATATCTTCTTCTGAGAAATGTCTGTTCAGTTCCTTGGCCCATTTATCGATTGAGTTATTTGTTTTTTTGGTATTTATTTATTTATTTATTTATTTGGTACCGGGGATTGAACTCAGGGGCACTCGACCACTAGGCCACATCCCCAGCCCTTTTTGTATTTTATTAGAGACAGGGCCTTACTGAGTTTCGAAGTGCCTTGCCGTTTGCTGAGGCTGGCTTTGAACTTGCTATCCTCCTGCTCAGCCTCCCAAGTGCTGGGATTACAGGCGTGTGTCACTGCGCCCAGCTGATTGTTTCTTTTGCTGAGAAGAAGCTTTGTAGTTTGAATTTATCCCATTTATTGATTCTTGATATTAATTCTTGTGCTATAGGAGTCTTACTAAGGAAGTTGGGGCCTAATCCGACATGTTGGAGATTTAGGGCTTACTTTTTCTTCTAATAGGTACAGTGTCTCTGGTCTAATTACTAGGTCTTTGAGTTGAGTTTTGTGCATGGTGAGAGATAGGGGTCTAATTTCATTCTGTTACATATGTATTTCCAGTTTTTTCCCAACACCATTTGTTGAGGAGGCTATCTTTTCTACAATGTACGTTTTTAGCACCTTTGTCTAATATAAGATAACTGTAATTATGTGGGTTAGTTTCTGTGTCCTTTATTCTGTGCCATTGGTCTACAAGTCTACTTTGGTGCCAATACTGTGCTTTTTTTGTTACTATTGCTTTGTAGTATAATTTAAGGTCTGGTATAGTGATACCACCTGCTTCACTCTTCCTACTAAGGATTGCTTTAGCTATTCTGGGTCTCTTATTTTTCCAGGTGAATTTCCTGACTGCCTTTTCTATTTCTGTGAGGAATGTCATTGGGATTTTGATTGGAATTGCATTAAATTTGTATAGTGCTTTTGGTAGTATGGTCATTTTGACAATATTAATTCTGCCTACCCAAGAACAAGGTAGATCTTTCCATCTTTCACATCTTTCGTGAAGTTGATTCCCAAGTATTTTATTTTATTTTTTTTTTTGAGGCTATTGTAAATGGGATAGTTTTCCTCGTTTCCCTTTCAGAGAATTTGTCACTGATATATAGAAATGCCTTTGATTTATTGGTGTTGATTTTGAATCCTCTCACTTTGCTGAATTCATTTGCTAGTTCTAGAAGTTTTCTGGTGGAATTTTTTGGGTCTTCTAGGTATAGAATCATATCATCATCAAATAGTGACAATTTGAGTTCTTCTTTACCTGTCTGTATCCCTTCAATTTCTTTCATCTGTCTTATTGCTCTGGCCAGTGTTTCAAGAACTATGTTAAATAGAAGTGGTGAAAGAGGACATCCCTGTCTTGTTCCAGTTTTTTTTTAATTTATTTATTTTTTATTCTAAGATGTTATAGTTTTTAGAGGGAATGCTTTCAATTTTTCTCCATTTAGAATGATGTTAGCCTGGGGTTTAGCATAGATAGCTTTTACAATGTTGAGATATGTTCCTGTTTTTCTAGTGTTTTGAACATGAAGGGGTGCTGTATTTTGTTGAATGCTTTTTCTGCATCTATTGAGATGATAATATGGTAAGTCTGTTGATGTGATGAATTACATTTATTGATTTCTGTATGTTGAACCAATCTTGCATCCTTGCATCCCTGGAATGAACCCCACTTGATCATGGTGTACTATCTTTTCGATATGTTTTTGTAATCGATTTGCTAGAATTTTATTGAGAATTTTTGCATTTATGTTTATTAGAGATATTGGTCTGCAGTTTTCTTTCTTTGATGTGTCTTTCCTGGTTTTGAAATCAGGGTGATATTGGACTCATAGAATGAGTTTGGAAGAGCTCCCTCTTTTTCTATTTCCTGAAATAAATTGAAGAGTATTGGTATTAGTCCTTCTTTAAAGGTCTTATAGAACTCAGCTGTGTATCCATCCAGTCCTGGGCTTTTCTTGGTTGGTAGGCTTCTGATGGCATCTTCTATTTCATCACTTGAAATTGATCTGTTTAAGTTGTGTATATCATCTGATTCAATTTGGGCAAATCATATGATTCTAGAAATTTGTCAATGGCTTCGCTGTTTTGTATTTTATTGACATACAAGTTTTCAAAATAATTTCTAAATATCTTATGTATTTCTGTAATGTCTGTCGTGATATTTCCTTTTTCATCATGTATGTTAGTAATCTGAGTTTTTTCTCTCCTTCTCTTCATTAGCCTGGCTAAGGGTCTGTCAATTTTATTTATTTTTTCAAAGAACCAACTTTTTGTTTTGTCAATTTTTTTCCAGTTATTTCTTTTGTTTCAATTTCATTGATTTCAGCTCTGATTTTAATTATTTCCTGTCTTCTACTGCTATTGGTGTTGGATTGTTCTTTTTCTAGGGCTTTGAGATATAATGTTGACTTTTTCTTCTTTTGAGGAATGAACTCCATGTAATAAACTTTCCTCTTAGAACTGCCTTCATAGTGTCCCAGAGATTTCTGTATGTTGTCTGTGTTCTCATTCACTCCTAAGAATTTTTAAATCTCCTCCTTGATGTCTTCTGCAACCCATTGTTCATTAAGTCGCATATTATTTAGTCTCCGGGTGTTGGAATAGCTTGTATTTCTTATTTTATCATTGATTTCTAATTTCATTCCATTATGGTCTGATAGAATGCAGGGTAGTATCTCTACTTTTTAATATTTGCTAAGAGTTGTGGAATAACATATGGTCTATTTTAGAGAAGGATCCAAGTGCTGCTGAGAAGAAAGTGTATTTGCTCATTGAAGGATGAAATAGTCTATATATGTCAGTTAAGTCTAGGTTATTTATTGTATTTTTGAGTTCTATAGTTTATTTGTTCAGCTTTTCTTTGGAAGATCTATCCAGTGGTGAAGGAGGTATGTGCTAAAGTCACCCAAAAATTATTGTGTTGTGGTCTATTTGACTCTTGAACTTGAGAAGAGTTTGTTTGATGAACAGGGATGCTCCATTGTTTGGGGCATATATATTTATAATTGTTAAGTCTTGTTGATGTATGGTTCCCTTGAGCAGTATGTAGTGTCCTCCTTTATCCCTTTTGATTAACTTTAGCTTGAAGTCTACTTTATTTGCTGAGGATGGAAACCCCTGCTTGCATCTGCAGTCCATGTGAGTGGTATGATTTCTCTCAACCTTTCACCTTCAACTTGTGGATGTCTTTTCCTATGAGATGAGTCTCTTGGAGGCAGCGTATTGTTGGGTCTGGATTTTTTTTATCCAATCTGCTAGTCTGTGTCTTTTGATTGGTGAGTTTAGGTCATTAACATTCAGGGTTATTATTGAGACATGATTTGTATTCCCAGCCATTTTTGTTTGTTCTTTTGGTATTTAACTTGACATGGTTTCTCCTCTGATTGGTTTTTCCTTTAGTGTAATACCTCCCTCTGCTGATTTTCATCATTGTTTTCATTTCCTCTTTGTGGAATATTTTGCTGAGGATGTTCTGTAGTGCTGGCTTTCTAGTTGTAAATTCTTTTAACTTTTGTTTATCATGGAAGGTTTTCATTTCATCATCAAATCTAAAGCTTAATTTTGCTGGATATAAAATTCTTGGTTGGCATCCATTTTCTTTCAGAGCTTGGTATATGTTGTTCCATGATCTCCTGGCTTTGAGTGTCTGGGTTGAAAAATCTGCTGTGATACGAATTGGTCTCCCCCTATATGCGATCTGATTCCTCTCTCTTGGGGCCTTTAAGATTCTATCATTATTCTGTATGCTAGGCATTTTCATTATAATGTGCCTTGGTGTAGATCTGTTGTAATTTTGTACATTTGGTATCTTGTAATCCTCTTGTATTTGGTTTTCCAATTCATTCTTCATGCTTGGGAAATTTTCTGACATTATCTCATTGAAGAGATTGTGCATTCCTTTGGTTTGAAACTCTGTGCCTTCCTCTACCCCTATTACTCTTAGATTTGGTCTTTTGATGCTGTCCCATAATTCTTGGATGTTCTGTTTATGGTTTCTTACCATCTTCACTGTGTGGTCAACTTTATTTTCCAGATTGTATACTTTGTCTTCATTATCTGACATTTTTTCTTCCAATTGATTTAGTCTGTTGATGATGCTTTCTATTGTGTTTTTTATTTGGTTTATTGTTTCCTTCATTTCAAGGATTTCTGATTTTTTTTTCAGAGTCTCTGTCTCTTTTTTTTTTTTTAATATTTATTTATTTGCTTTAGTTGTACACAATGCAATGCATTTATGTTTAAGTGGTGCTGAGGATCGAACCCGGGCTGCGCACATGCGAGGCGAGCGCTCTGCCGCTGAGCCACAACCCCAGCTCCCTCTGTCTCTTTTTTGAAGTAATCTTTTGCTACCTGTATTTGCTCTCTTATCTCTTTGTTGTAGTGATCAATTTTTGCCTGCATTTGCTCATTTTTTGAAAATATTTATTCATTCACAGTGGAGGTGCTCCAAGATGGATGCAGTGTCTTCCAGAGATGGGGCTGAAAGGGTGGGCCTTACACTGTCTTTGGGATGCCTGTTCTGAGATGCAGCTGCTTTTAGGCCCTGTCTGTTGTCAAAAGGCAGGGGCTACTATGTGGGGAAGGCTATGGCTATGTCTGCAGTGTCCCAAGATGGAAGTGGGTTAGGCTTGTGCTCCCACGTGGGAGTGAGGTGGCAGATTCTGGACCTACCCTGGGCCTGGGTCCCGCGTTGGTTGGTGCGGGAAGAACTGGGCCGAGCCAGAGCTCCCGCTATGGTCTGCTGGTCTGGAGAGGAGGTCCTATGGCAGTGCCTGAGCTCGGTGGTGTCTGCTGGTGGTGGGATGGACCTGGGCCCACTCTCATTTTTAATTCTTTTGGAGTCTAATTCACCTTAACCCATCATCAGTGAAGTTAGAATTTGAGTTTTTATTTTATTTTTTGTATGCCAGAATTAAATGTTGATTCTAAAATGATGCAGATTATGATTGGAAACAATCCAATCACTACTGAAATTATTACTTACAATAAAGTTGGATACCCAAATTACAATAATTTTGTTACATAGTATTGCATGTAGAAAGAATTAAAATATTACCCAGGTGAAAAATGTATCTTCCTTTATTACCCACCACCAAGCAGTCCCCCGACCCCCCGGAATCCCCGGTCTCTTCCTGGAGGCATCTGCTTTGACCAGTCACTGATACACTCTTCTGGATATCTTCTGCATTGTTTATGTACAAGGCATCAGAGGCTGTGTGTGCAGTGATGTCTCTTTCACAGTATTTGCCTACTCAGTACTTGCCTTTGTAGAAGAGCCAGTCCAAAATCTTTGGCTTCTCCAGCAATCTGTTTTTCCTTTGACTATTATTGCCATAGTCTCACAATGTACCATTTGCCTCCTTTGTAGTTTACTGTGTCTTAATTTCTTATTCTTTATCAGACATTCTTTCTGTTTTGAACTTGAGAGCTACTAACTATGGAATTCATCCTTCCTTCCTCTTCTTTTGTCTCCCTTTCTGCTTGGTAATATCATACCGGGTCTCTGCTTTGCTTATGTCCTAACCAGTCCCTTCAGATTATAATCTAACATGCAGCTTCTAGAATATCTGCTGTTTATTTGCTGTAGGCAACAAAGTCCTGCCTCAGCACTGTGATAGCTATAATGTCCAGGAAAACACTCAGCATCTGGGCAAGAGTAAACTTCATTCAGCTTTTTCCTGTCAAGACCTTTACAGTTTAGCTCTTTTTCATAACCCTTGTTTTCTCTGGTATTACTCTCCCGTTGGCAGGCCCCTCTTCTTTTGTCCTCTCAAACGTTATACTTCCTTAGTGTCTCTGGGCCACAATTCGAGGGCTGTTGTGTGGAATTGATGACTGGAGAGGTACACATTTAGTTTAACTTTTTGTTAAAATGCTTTTTCCCTTGTTGTAGGATTTCTTTTGACTTCTCCTTAATTTCTTTTATAGGTAACTGTTATTTACATGGTGGAAATTGAGATTGTCTTTATAAATAGTCAGCTTCATTCAGCATCTCTGAACACAGTTAATTAATCCTGTCTATTTAACTATTATGAAACTGAAACCAAACTTCAGGTGTAAGCTGGAGGAGAGGAACTCATAACTAAAATGAGTTTTAATCAAGAAGGCACCAAATGGCACAAGACAAACTGTAGTTCAAAAAGTGACCAAGCATTCAACTTTTTAAACTGTTAACTTGTTTTACATTTTATCGTGCATGGAAAAGATCAAAGGGGAGGGGCAGTACCAATTGTGTTTTTTTCCAAAACCAGTTCAGTGGTTATTTACCTTTCAAGCAATTACCATAATTACCATTATGCTAAAAAGTAATTTTGGAAAGTTGTGCCCTGAGCTCTTATGGCTCCACCGAGACAGTTTTAGTTGGGACGTATCTTTTTGATGGAAGCCTAATTGCAATTTTGGCTTTGTGCACACAAACAGAAGCAGCTAATTGTTTAGGCAAATAGCAGATTAATTTAAATATGCATCCCTAATAAAACAAAAATGGTATCCATTATGGTCCTTGTTCCCATGACGAGGAATATAAATACTCTGTGCAAGTACCATTAGGCGGAGGTCTTAAGGATTGTCAACATTATTTCACAGTGGTAGCACTTTCCAGATACCTAGTAATCTTTACAAAAGCTAACATAAATCAGTTTAAACTCATTTAGATCCCATTTCCACTATATGCAGTTTCATTACCACACTCTGGCTGGCCTCCTCTGGGAGGTGGGAGGAGCATGCTGCAAACTGGCATGGGTGCCCATCCACAGCTGCTGAGCAGCTTTATGTCTCCTCCAAAAGCTGCCCTCATTACTCATGTCATCATTAATGACTCTTGCTAGTCTAGGGCCACTGGAGTTCCTTCCGTCAAGGCTTCTTTCCTTTCCATCAAGGTGGAGGGTCCTGAGCCCAGGAAGCACATGGGGCTGCCAGACCCTGCCCCCACCTAGCTTGGGGGGCCTTGGTCTGTCTTCATTGCCTTCTTTCAGATTTTTAGAAAGACCCAGTTTCTTTTGTCTGCATCCTTTCATATTTCTTATGAGTAGAAAGTACCATTTCATCCCAGCACTATATCAGCATTAAACAGAAAACGACACCTACTCCATTTTCTTTCTTTCTTTTCTTTTCTTTTTTCTTTTTTGGTACTGGGGATTGAACTCAGGGGTGCTTGACCACTGGGCCACACCCCCAGCCCTTTTTTGTATTTTATTAGAGACAGGGTCTCACTGAGTTGCTAAGTGCCTCACCATGGCTGAGGCTGGCTTTGAACTTGCGATCCTCCTGCCTCAGCCTCCCAAGTGCTGGGATGACAGGCATGCGCCACCACACCTGGCTACCTGCTCCACTTTCTAGCCTGATGTGAGGCAAAATGGGGGCCATCAACTCTGACTCTTAAGGCTTATGCCTGGTAGATCATGGCTGGTGCAGGGAATGGTGACCAAGACCTGCTTCTTAAATCACCAAGAAACTGCTTAGAACCTCCCTTTGCCTTTGCTGAGGATTTCTCTTGTTTTACTTTGGTGTAATATGCAGGGTGGATGTGGTAGACACCTTTGGGGTGTCTCCTTGCTCTGAGGTCCCTTTACAGCCCCTCTGGAGGTAGGCAGGTGTGTAGGATTTGAGTTGCCTTTTGGCCTCAGTTGATTGGACAAGGGATGGGAAGACCCTTCATGAACTGGGACTCAGGCTTGTTGTGGGCTTGGAGTAGAAGACCTTGTGGAATGTGGACATCCACTATTCTTCATCTACTTAGGGACAAGGGAAAGCTGGATTGTGCAGAGAGGAAAAGTGAAACTGTGTCAAAATTAAAGACAAGCCCTGCCTTGTTTCCAGTGTCTTCCTTGTTCTAGTTCTGATCCCTTCTGATCTCCAAATGCATTCCCTGCCCTTGGGCTGTATGACAGCTGTACCTTTTTAGTCTGTTTTCCTGATGTATTTAAGCCAATTTCATTGGGTTTCTGTTTCTTACAATCAAATGTTGCCTTACTGAAACATGAGACAAACATCCAGCAAGCCTTTACTGATATTAGGCCATGTTCAGTGCTCAGAATTCACGGCTGTGTGGAGTAGAGGAGAAGGACACATATAAGTCCACACGATGTCCAACGCCAAGTCTCTTCATGGCTACATCTGCAATATGATAACACTTGGTCTTTCAAATGAACCTATATCAGGTTTTTTAAAACAGACCTATTTGAGAAGCAGATCTCTTTGGCTCTGGTAGGCATTGACTACTTCTTCCTTAGTCATGCAGTAGATGTGTACCTAGTTCAACCTGAAGTGTTTGGAAAAGTTAGCCACTCCTTTTTTGGGACCTGAAAATGGTGTGACACTGTGACAGAAGGTTGAACTTTATGTTGTGTTTAATTTTACATTTTAGTTACTAAAATGTTAGTTTTCTTTTAGTATGTGTTTTGTGAGAATAGGGATCACATTCTTCTAATCTTTATGTGCTCCCAGATGAGATGCTTTGTAGATGCCACTAGAATGTCAGTTCTGTGCAGTCAGGGACTTTTTTTGTTTTATCTGATTAACTACAGCAGTGCCTGAGTACCAAGCAGGGGCTCAATAAATATTTATTGAATGCATTATTACATTAATTCCTTTATGACTATCCACATGGATGACGATCAACTATAGTATTATAGAATATTTTTTATAATTCAAGTGTTCTCAGTTCAAGTCCCAGAAGTTTTGAGGTTGTAAAAGCAGCCATGATTAACTCTACTAATAAGTTGACCATTTATGATGCTAGCCTTCACTCAAACATTCCTCTCTGTAGGCTGTTGTGTCCATTCTTATGGCTGTGCTTTTGAGTCACATACCCAGCAACACAATTCAGAGTGAAATTGCAAACCTTGCAAAAGCCGCAGGATTTTATAAGGTTGATGTAAGTGGAAGAACACCAGAAGTGGTGATTTTGTGGGTAAAAAGAAATAGTTCTTTTTCTTATTATTTAAATCACTTAAATGATAATTGCCTGCTTATGCAAAAATAACAATGTATGCAAGGCTTAGAACGTAATGCAGAAATAAAAAGTATGACAGGAGCACAAAGGCTGGGAGGGAATAAATGCAAGTATATTGCTTTCAAGGTCTCCCACTCTGTGAAGTGGTAAATACCCTTGAAGGTAGACTGTGGGTAGTCAGTCATGTATCTTAGAATGCTAAAGCAATAAATAAAATAACACAACAAAGAATTTTGACTCATAAGCCAACAAAGGAATCAAAATGATATAAACTCAACCCCAACAATCGAAAAGATAGAGGAGGGAGAGGTGGCAAAGAACAGATAGGACAAACAGAAAACAAATAAGAAAATGGTAGATTAAACCCAACCTTATCATAATCACATCAAGTATACTAAATGGTCTAAACACCCCAGTTAAAAGCAAGACTAACTATTTACTGTCTATAAGAAACCCACTTTAAAGACATGAGGCGGGGTGAAAAGATAAAGATCCAGCTACCAAGAGTAACCAAAAGAAAGCTGGAGTAGCTTTGGCAAGTACAGAAAAAGTGGATTTCACAGCAAATATTATAACCAGGGATACAGAGGAGCATAGCTTTATCATAAAGGGTCAATTCTTCAAAAAGCAGTAACAGTCCTTAATGCTTGGGCACTAAAAGGGATGTTGGAGAACTGTACAGTGGCCATTAAATTCATGGACCCCTGGAATATATTTGTATCTAAAAAGGTCTTTTTTTTTTTTAAAGAAATTTTTTTCACAGTACCTTTATTCTATTTATTTATTTTTATGTGGTGCTGAGGATTGAACCCAGGGCCTCACACATGCTAGGCATGTGCTCTACTACTGAGCTACAGCATCAATCCTAAAAAGGTCCTTCTTATCTGGGTGTGGTAGCGCACGCCTGTAATCCCAATAGCTTTGGAGGCTGAGGCAGGAGGATTGCTAGTTCAAAGCTAGCCTCAGCAGCTTAGCAAGGCCCTAAGCAACTCAATGCTAATAAAATATAAAAAAGGGCTGCGGATGTGGCTCACTGGTTAAGCACCCCTGATTCAATCCCTGCTACCAAAATAAATAAATAAATAAACAAACCCAAAAAGTCCTTCTTGAGATAGCTCTGTGAAACTCAACTTTGGGGGTGAAGTGTATTTTATTGCATCCAGTTCTTCCAGTTCTGTTGGAAAAATGATGCCAACAAAACCAAAATACTTGATCAATAGTGAAAAATGTGTTTATAGATAAACTCCATGTGTGCTTAGAGTGAGCGTGGTTAAACAGCCTCCGTGCTTGGCAGAACGGGGTGAGTTTGTTGGTGTATGGCAGCTACTCAGCAGCTCATAGTTATTTTATGCACTTGTAAACATAGCCACTCATTCTGCACCTCTCTAGCTGAATTCCAGCTCAGCTTCTGTTTCTTCTCTTAGGCAAAATGAGTTCTTGATGTGCCTCCCTGAGAGGAGACAATGAGTCTGGACCCTTGAAAGCTCCATGCAAGTAGCAGCTTTTATTTCTCTTGACTGTTGGTGGTGATGTCTCAAAGCACATGCAGACAAGTGCAGTGCAGAGCATTTGCTAGAGCCCCTCATGAAGACAGCACATCCTGGACTGGGAGAGCCCAGCTCCTATTTAATGGGTAAAGCTGTGGGCATTTCCTGTAGCACAGCTTTTCCCTCTGAGTCAGAATAGAAAGAATTTGGCAAAATATTCACCAGGGGAATGTGTCGTGAAGACTTTCAGGATCTGCGTCTCCTGAGAGAGTGCACTGTCTTTTATATTTGAACACTGAGCTTGAGGAAAGCTCTGCTTTTGTGTGCTCACCTGCTTAGCTGCTGACAGTTTTGAAAGTCTTGCAAAGTGGCCCAGATGTATTACTTTCTTTTAACTTTATGTGAGCTGAATGATAGTTTATAGTAAGAACCTAAAATTCAAGCCACCTATAGTTCAGAGACCAAGTTTCAAGGCAAGAGCAAAGGGAGATGGAACGATAGATTGGAAAGAGAAAAAAGTGAAAAGCTTTATTCTAGGCAATAGGAAGTTATAGGAAATAGGACCAGATTTATGCATGAACAATAGAAAGGAAATTAGCATTATTGGTAGATTAAATACATTTATACATAGCAGGCACTATAGAATACATACAAATTGGAAATAACTAAGAATGTCCCGTCCTTGGCATTTTATAAGGTTGGTCTCCTAAGCCCAGAAGTCCTGTGCAGTAAATAATGTTACCTTTAGTTTTACAGGTGAGGAAAGAGACTCACAACTATGGAGTAACTCCTCCAAGTCCTACAGCTAGCAAGTTAGTAGAGCTGGATTCAACCAAATAGCCATAGACTCTGTTATCTCCATGCAATTGTTTCTTGGTGAATTTTGAAAAATAAAATGATTGCATGATTTTTGTAAAATCATACACATTAAGTGAATTTAAAGTTATTATCTGCATGGTTTCTTTCTACCTAGGATTTCTTAATATTTGGGACTTGAGGACTGGAAAGTATCCTATTCATCGTTTCGAGCATGATGCAAGAATACAGGCACTAGCCCTCAGCCAGGACGATGCCACTGTTGCCACAGCTTCTGCTTTTGATGTTATAATGTTGTATCCCAACGAGGAGGGGTACTGGCAGATAGCTGCAGAATTTGAAGTTCAGAAACTGGTAAGCCTTTATTCTGGTGAACTTGTTTTCTGCTCTTGGAATCTCTGGGTCTAATATAAACAAATAGGATGGTGGCAGCTCCCATTTACCTGGGCTTCCTATGGGATCTTATTTCCGTAAATCTCACATCAGCCTGCAAAATAGTTCATATTATTTTCTCCATTTACCCAGAATCCAGAAGAGACTTAAAGCAGTGAACTGACTAGCCCCAGAGCTAAGAAGTTGTGGTTCAAATCTCAGGGCTGGGCCACCTGGATCAGTGGTAGCACACTTGTTTAGCCTATGTGAGGCCCTGAATTTTATCCCCAGAACTGTAGAAAGAAAGCCCAAAATATGCCAACCTCAGGACTGATTTCAGGGCCAGAGTTTTTCATCACTGTGGACTAAAATGGTAGACTTTCACTCACCCCTGGAAGTCTGAGATCAGTTTCTGGCTGAATGCATAAGTGAAAATGAGTTCAGTGGTATCATCAGGTCCATATGGAAGGAAGGTTTCCATCCTACACTTCTCTTCATCCCAAGGTTGTCAAACCTGGGATTAAGAACAACTCATGAGTGAAAATAAATTTGAGTCAGTGTTAATTGGGTAGCCATGTTCCAGGATGTCACATATGAACCTGAGCCAGCAAAGAATTCTTTACATAGAGCTTATTTCAGAGTTCAGTTGTATGAGAATCTGATTTTGTATGGAGAGGATTTGGTAGGAAGGAAGTACTCAAATCTATCATGCTGAATTTGGATTTAATGTAAACAAACTTGATTTTGGCACTAGTTGGGAGAGTGAACAGAAAATCCAACATTGAATACTGAATTGATGGCCTGACCTAGAACCAGCCCTCATCTCTCTCACTTTTCTCTCTGGTGGAAATCTTGTTAAATTTGAATAACTTGAAAAGCCAAGGCATTAACATTTCACCTCCCTAGACTTCTTGTCCCCCTGAGTTCAATACCTGGTACCCCCACCAAAAAAAAAAAAAAAGGATTAGATCTCTGCAGTTTGGAGTAGCATTCCTCTGCAAACTGCCTGATTCTGTCATCTCATCTTTGGAGTTTTATTTAAAAAAATGAAAGTACAATATTTCTCTTTATTCTCTAAACTACCACAGTACTTATTATTTGGTCTCTGACTGAAGGGCACTATAGCCCAGCAATAATTATATGAACTGAGATGATTACTTAAAATGCAAGCCGGGCACAGTGACACACACCTGTAATCCCAGTGGTTTGGGAGGCTGAGGCAAGAGGATTTTAAGTTCAAAGCCAGTCTCAGCAACTTAGCAAGGCCCTAAGCAACTTAGTGAGACCCTGTCTCAAAATGAAAAATAAAATGGGCTGGGGATGTGACTTGTTGCTTAAGCGCTCTACTACTTCAATTCCTGATTAAAAAAAAAAAAAAAAAAAGATGCGAATCCCTCTGTAAAGTGTAAATCCTGCCTTGGCAATAAGGTGTCCTGGCATAAACTGGAAGCTTTTTGAAGTACTTTACAGCTCCCAGCAAATGGCACAACCACCGTCAATCTGAGCCTTTTGGTCTGTCAAAAATCCAACATCAAGATGAAGTTAAATGGCCTGACTTGGAATGTCCACTTTAGGAAAATAAGGAATGAGTTTTAGGAGAGAGATGAAGCACACAGCTATTGTTGGAGGCATGTTTTACAATTCATTTTATGTCTATTTCTTACCCTAGATATGGAGGTGCCACAGAATGTGCTGGGTATCCTTAGAAAAAGTACTCCCCAGCCCAGAAAGCCTAACATTTTCTTTTTCCCAGACACACTTCCTGAATAGCCGTGGCAGTGTTCCCAGGTTTGCAGTGTTAGCCTAGAGCGTCCGTCCTTTGTGATGGACCCATGGCTCAGGGTGTTGGGCTGCCACTTACATGGTTGAGCCCAAGGATTAGTAGAGTGACCTGGATGTTTACTCTCTTTCAAGCTCCTCTGGACAGTCTTCAGAATTCAGGATTTTGAACTCATTTGGCATGCTGTCAGGGCAATGCTGTCCTTTTACACCATGGATTTTTATAATTACACAGTGTGTCTCACCTTCAGCACTCATGCTCTCTCATAATTTATTTGAGGAGGGAAAACTGGGTGTAAACTGCACTAGAAAGAAATGTACCCCTCATCCCGTGCAAATTAGAGAAGGAGCTAGCAGTAGTGTAGTCCAGTACTGAAGTGCTTGTTTGCAATGGCTTCCTACCCCTGGATGCCAAATGGAATCACTTGGAATCATTGCCTGACATGGAAACTGGGTGATAACAGATAACTCAGGTATTTTTAACCTTTTGGTAACACATTTATGGTATTTACACAAATTTATTTAAATATGGTTTTGTTAATTTTGCACTGAATGAATTTATTTTCTCAGTTTCTTGTACAAAAATAAAAATCTATTTTGTTTTGTTTCAAATAGCTAGTATACCCTCATGGTTAAAAGACACAATACTAACAGTGGGAAATCCCCTTGGCGCCTAGTCTCACACACAGCCCATTGCCCTCCATGAAGGGAAGCATTGTTGGAAGGTTTAATGCATTGTACACTTCTCTGTCCCCATCTTTTACACACATTAGCACGTGGAAATCTTACTTGCATCCTTACTTTCTCCCCCAAATTTACCTTGGGGTATCCCATTTGTATCGGTTTATAAAAAATATCTTCATGCTTTCTTCTGTGACTGCATGGTATCTCAATATATAGATGTATTTTAAGTTATTAAATTAGCTTTTTGGTAGTGGATGTTGACGCTTTTCCAGTTTTTAGCTATGACAAAATAGTTCTGCACATTGTCCACAATTGTTTTGCATATGGGTTTATTTACAAGTACATCCTCTGAAATGAACTTGCTGGGTGTGAGAATGTGTTCATTTGACATTTTGGGAAGAATTGTCAGATTTCCTTTGATAAAGCTGGACCAGATTTTATCCCCACCAATAGCAAGTAGTAACCATAAACATGAGTGTCCCTGACTTCACTTCCAACCCAATATGTTCTCAGATTTACTGATCTTCACTGATGTGACAGGTGAAAAATGAGTTTTCAATGAATTTTCACTCTGTGTTTTTCTTTTCAGGGGTGTATTGTGTGTCTTTTGCCATGAACATCTTTTCATATGAGCAAAAACTGTTTGTGAGGCTGGGGTTGTAGCTCAGTGGTAGAGCAACTGGTTTAGCTCATGGGAGGCACTGGGTTCGACCCTCAGCACCACATAAAAATAATTAAATAAACAAATGTGTCCATCTACAACTAAAAAAAAATTTTTTTTAAAGCTGTGTTTTATTTCCTGTAAACGATCCCTTTGCTTGTCTTTTTCTGTTGGGTTGCTGGTCTTCTCACTGATGTGTAGAAGTAATTTGCTGTTTTTGACCATGTCAGGAGGACATTGTAGGACTAAACAACTCTTATCCTTTAACAGGTTGACTACCTTGAAATAGTTCCAGATACTGGAAGGTACCCTGTAGCAGTGGCCACTGCTGGAGACCTGGTATACCTGCTAAAAGCTGAAGACTCAGCCAGAACCCTCCATTACGTCTACGGCCAGCCTGTCACCTGTTTAGATGTCTCAGCCAACCAGGTTGCTTTTGGCGTAAAGAGTCTAGGATGGGTGTATGAAGGAAACAAGGTACAAAAAGATGCACAATTAACAAAAAACAAAACAGGTTTTATTTTTTTATAAAGCATTAAAAATTAAAGCTGATTTTTTTCTTTTCAGATGTATTAGGGGACTATATCTGCTTAGAAAAAAATTCAAGCACTTCAAAAGATATAAAGTGAGGCTCTGGGGTTGTGGCTCAGCAGTAGAGCACTTGCCTAGCACGTGCGCAGCCCAGGTTCGATCCTCAGCACCACATACAAATAAACGCATCTTGTACAATTAAAGCAAGTAAATAAGTATTAAAAAAAAAAAAAAAAGATATAAAGTGAAAAGTGATCGTTTTCTCCTCCCTTCTTTCAATCCCACTGAACTAAAGAAACCATTAGTGGGCTGGGGAGATAGCTCAGTTGGTACAGTGCTTGCCTTGCATGCATGAGGCCCAGGGTTCAATCCCCAGCTTCACACACACAAAAAAAGAAACTATTAGTAATTTTTAGGTATTCTTGTAGTAAAGTTTAATGCATAGATATGTTTATTTACTTACTAAAAACATATCTGTAGGAATGAGATCATAGTATTGATAATATTCATGCTACTCTGTATCCACTGTTTTTACCCATTACCATGCCTTGGAGAGCATGTCATGTTCCAGTATACCAGGCTCCCTTACCCCAGATCCAGAGTGTGTTCACAGCCCACAGGCTGGTTAGCCTTTCCCTTGCTTTCATTGTTTTGGCTGTCACTGGCAGTGCTACACAGCATGTTGCAACTTGGAAAACAGTCCTGTGTGGTGTATCTGTAGGATGTGCATTGAGATGTGGATGGATATTGCCAAATTGCACTCTAGAAAGTTTGCATCAAAATTTACATTCTTACCAACAGGCTACCTTCTGATACTCTTTGAGTGAGAAGCAGAGACAATTTTTTAGTTGAAATTCTTTGAATGATGACTAAATTTCATTACTCCATTGTTTTTTATTACCCTGACTGTAGACCAAGCCAATTTATAGAACTCTGCTTTTGTGGGATCAGGGGAGAAAGAAACGAAGTTTTTGTTTGGTTTTTGTGTTTCTTCCAATTTGCCTGCTCCCATCACTGCTGGCAGTTGGTAGGATTCCTGGAAGGAACATCTGAAGCCAAGGGCTCCTTTGGCAGCAGACTTCTCCTAAGGAAGGAGACTCCTTTCTACACTGCAGTAGTGTGAACCCCAAAAGAACAAGATTCTGAACACGCACTGCTCAGCTCTCACCTATTACCTCGTGTGACTTTGGGCAGATTGCTTACCCCCCTTTATGCCTGTTTTCTCATTTATAAAATGGATTCCTAATAGTTGTAGGACTAAATGAAAAGATGTATGCGAAGCTTTTAAGCATTAGTACCTAGCACAGGAGAGTTAACTATCCCTCTGCGCTGACTAGTTATTTTTACCACTCAGTTGGACTCTGGTGGTGATTTTCACATCCTTTGTATTTGACCTATAAGGTCAAATGTCACTTATGTAAGTGCTCCTGTTTTTACAGCTCAGTCAGTACTCAAGAATTGAAGCATCCTGGATTCTAATCACATATTCTTCATCCCAGAAAACTGAGAAAATATGTGTGGCATACTGTAATCTCTGTGAGGAGACAGCCCTCTGTGCTGGGGTCAGCCTGTTGGGTTGGAGCAGATCTGATGCACTGTTGCTAGGAAGTCTGTGATACCAGAACTCCTGAGTTTCATCTTCCTGTGAAGAGGGAAGGAGCAGGAATTGGAGTCCTAAGGCAATTTCCTTTCTTATGCTCTGGACTTTATTTTCTGATCCTGGTAAGCTCATTTATTGAGAAAGAGACTATTTTTAAATTTTTCATGTATGTTTTTGAAAGGTCTTTTTTGTTGTTTAAATTGTGATACTGGGGATCAAACCAAGGGCCTCATACATGCTAGGTAAGAGTTCTACCACTAAGCTACACCCCTCGCCCCATTTTTTCATATTTTTAATCCAATTTCATTATCATTATTTTTTGTGGTGCTGGGGATGGAACCCGTGGCTTCCCACATGCTAAGCATGTACTTTTACCACTATTTACACCCCCAACCCCTTTTCATACTTAATTTTTTGTCCAGTAGGTCCCATTTTTCTTTGACTTATCTGAATGGATTTATTACTAAAAAGAGACAATTGTAGTGGATACGTTTGAGAAACTCAATGATAAAGGGATAGTTCAGCAGGATTCCCCTCCTTTTCTTTTCAGTGCTGGGGATCAAACCCCAGGCCTCGTGGGTACTAGGCACACTGTATGAGCTACATTCACAGCTCTAGAAGGATCCTTTAGATGCAGATGTTTTTGTTTTTGTTTTTGATGCCTTTCAAAAATTTTCAGCCTGTTTAAAAGCATTAATTATGAGATCAGCTGACTAGTACATTAATTTTTTTTAAAAAATTCATGTTTAAAAATATATAGTCTCTCAAATAACTACTTTTCAAAAAAAATTTAGAGCTTTATAATTACACGTAGTAGTTGGGTTCAACCTGACAAACTCATACGTACATGAAAATTGATTTCAGTTCATGATCCCCCCTTTTCCCGCCCTTCCTCCCTTTCAAATAACTTATTACCTGATATTTTTCGTTGTTGTTTTAAAATTAGGAGTGGCAGAAAGTTTTTATACAAGAATGTTTCTAAATATCAACTGGAAGACTGACAGTAGCATTTAGTCATCCAAATGTTTTGTGAGTACAACACCAAACTCCAGATCCTTGTGTGACTGGCTGATAAGAGCTTTGTGTTGAGATATGTCTCCAACATGAATGCCACCCATTTCAGAGTAAGATGGATGCAAAGCTTCCTCTATATGACTTTCCTTATCTTTGTAGAGGGAGGACTTTCCAGCTGATTATTTTTAATAGATTTTTTGCTTCCTCAGAAAAACCTATATTTTTTAAGAATTATGGGGTATAATTTCCATGTGAGTTAAGCCATGTAATGGGTGGCTCTGTGAAATTTTAGTGTCATCCTGGTATGCTATAATGTGATGTCATAATTCCCAAATAGTCTCATGTGCAAGGCTCAAGAGTCATTTTGCTTGTGACTACCATGTTTTGGCTATATATGTGCTTCGGCCTGGCAACATGAGTTGGGCACATTTTAGTAGGTTGGTGAGAGACAATTAGCAGTGGAGTTTGCCTGGAGCCATGGATACGCTGGGGTTTGTGTCTGTGCCTCCGGCCTGTGTGTCTGGGATTCACATGAAGGCTTTGTGAGAACAGAGGGTTTAGCTTATCTTTGTTTGTACCTGATATAGAACTGGGGTTTAGCTGTAATGCATTATTGATTATAACTGGGATAAAAGTAGACAGTAAAAGCAAATGCTGAAATAGAATTTTAGCCAGGAACCTAGCTCTCCCTAACTATAGAAGCACTCCAGAGGTTGTGGTAACTGTTAGGTGGAAAATGTCCTTGCACCATATGCTGACCACATTAGCATGCTATAGGCACCACAGCTGTATGAACATCAAGTAATAATGGTTCAGAGCCATCCAGTCATGTATGTTACTAGCCAGTCTGTTGTGTATTCATCATAAATACTTACTGAGCCCCAGTGCATTCCTGGCATTGGAGTGTTAAAACAGCATTACACACAGATTTCAACAAACTGGTACTTGTCAAGTAACCAAGCTCTGTTAATAAACAAAGTTTTCTAAGGAGAAGAAACCAAGTAATTTAGCAAAAGCTTGTCTGCTTAATCTTTAGAGAAAGGCTTGTGAGTATAGCGGGGTTTTAGTCCTCTCCAGCTCAGTAGAAAAGACTGAGTTAGTGCTCTGCAATCTGGGTTTGCCTTTGGGGCAGGGGTTTCCAGACTTGGATTTCAGGGTCAGAATTAAGGGGCCACACTTGGGTTTGCCAGCATTTTCTTTGACTACATAAAGTCATAGATAAAAATGGCTGTTATTTTTGCCCTTTCTTTAAATATCAGATTTTTAAACATCTTTTTAAAAAAGTAAGTGATGTAACCTTCTGATTCAGAAGTCAGAAGACAGGAAGGAGGGGTGTGCCGTGGGCAGGCTCTTTCCCGCTACTTTCAACCTGCCTCCCAGTTTCTCTTCCTGGAGTCAAAACACTGCTGGCAGTTCCTCATCTATCCTTGCAGAGGTAGTTCATTTACTCATGGTTAAACTACTCTCCATTAACTCCCCCTTTTAAAAAATGTGAATGGTAAAATACTATATGTTTGTTTTGTACCTTGCTTTTCCTTGTACCACATCTCTTGGAGATTAGTAAAGAACTGTATTTTACTGCATCATCACCACAGATTTCATGCCAAAATTTTCTTTTCCAAAAAAAGTGAGGTGTGACCATTATGTAAAGCTTTAAAAAAACTGTGATGAGGAGCTGGGGTTGTGGCTCAGTGGTAGAGCACTCGCCTAGCATGTGTGAGGCACTGGGACCCTCATCACCACATAAAAAATAAATAAATAAATAAACAAAATAAAGGTATAATAAAATCTGTGATGATATTACTTTAAAATCATTTATTATTAAACTGTCTTTGGTACAAGATTAGGATCCAAGGAATACCTGTGAATATGCTTTACTGCAATGGCAACGATTGATTATGCAGTGAAACATGGAACGTCTTGGTGTTATTTTCTTTGTTGTGGGGGAATGTCACAATATTGCACCTTATGGATGTGCCTTGGTCAATCTGGCTAGTTCCACTTTGGCGAATGTTTGATTGTTCCCAGTCTTTTGCTATTGCAGGCAACATGTGGTCTACATGAATGCATTTGCAGGATTAATTCTTTGGAGGAGACTTGCTTGGTCAAAGGGATGTGTGCCTTGGTAATTCTGACAGCTGTCTCCCTCCACAGAAGTTGTACCTTGGGTACTGGTGGGTGGTAGTACATCCCATTCCCCTGGCAGTTCCTTGATATCTTTCCTCCTTTTGGCTTCATAGAAAGATCACAATATGAGGCCAGGAAGGATGTGCTGAGATCTGACTTGTCTTGTCCTTTGTTTAATTATTTTGCAGCTCTGTTTTTCGGATGAATGACTAGACCACCTGGTTTCACCTGCAATCAGTGCAGCAGGTCTGACAGTTCTGTCAGGCCGCTGTTACAGTGGGAAGAGCTGCAGCACACACTGTTGCATGTTGCTTGCTGGCATATTCAGTGTCTTTGAGGGAGTCTATGACTCTTTTAAGATGGCAGTATGACCTAACTCTCATCTATGAAATGAGGTTGGACATGTGGCCTTTGGCCCCCTGTCCAGCACCCACACTCCTGCATTCACTGGTTGGTGATTCAGTGGTTTAAACTTTTTCTGTTCCCTGTGATATTGTTCTGAACTCATCTTCTACTGGAGGATACTGAGTAATTGAGGACTTCTGAAATGGGTTGTGGAGTCCATTGTTTCTGTTTCTTCTCTAAGGGTCATATTGATGCTGGCAGGAATGATTGGACAGGAAATTGGTATTTTTCATCAGTTCCTGTGTCTTGCTAATAAGTAAGTGGTATTGTTGAGAAGTACTGCTTGAAAGTCTTTTACTTTTAGGCAAAACTAATTGCTGTTGTTGTTGTTTTCATTTTTTATTGGTGCATTATAGTCGCACTTATTGATGGAATTCATTATTACACATTCATACATGTGCACAATATGACAATATAATTTGACCACTGTCACTCTCTAACCCTTTCCTCTCCTTCCCTGATAGTTTTTTTGTTTTTGTTTTTGTTTTCTTAAGTATTTTTTTTAAGTTGCTGATGGACCTCTTTACTTCATTCATTTATTTATACGTGGTACTGAGAATCAAACCCAGTGCCTCACACATGCTAGGCAAGTGCTCTCTACCATTGAGCCCCAGCCCCAGCCTGATAGTTTTGAAGTTGCCTTTTGAGATTCTCAGACTTCAGTGTATAACTGACCTTAAAGCTGGCTGTTTCTGAGTTGCATGTGATTGTAAAAGAAAACTAATGTAAGAGTAGTTACTCTGACTCCATCTCTTTGTCATGCTGCATTGCAAAGATCAATGTGAACTCTGTTAATGTGGCCCTTTGCACCCAAACATCCCTTTAAATTTTTTTTTTTTTTTTTTTTTTTGTGTGTGTGTGTATGTATGTGTGTATGTGTGTCTCATAGTTCTGGAATCAGTCAAAAATACTTTCGTTTATGAAACCATGTTTATGATAGCATATCATCTTTATTAATTCTTTTGTTGCCTGAATTAAATTTTGCTCTCAGAGGTAGAGAGTTAGGAGATAGAATTGCCTCGTTGAAGAGCATTATGTTGACGATGAGTCTCATGCCTCATAAAGGCAAAGCGAGATCCACTTAGGGCTCTTAGCATCATTCTATGCATTTGGACATATTTCCTAATTTAGTTCTGAAGTACTTGGCATTTGATGGCAGATTGTATTAAGCAGCATGCAGCATGCATCCTAATCAGGGAGATGTGAGTGAAGTAATCCAGAAGGCTGGAGCATGTTTGACAAGGACGCTTGGTTGGCGCTGCTGCCTCAGCTTACATCACACTGGAAAATAATTGCTAATGTCTCTTATGATAATCATTCCCTATTCACGGACACGAAGGCCCCCCAGATTGGTTGCCTGCACTAGTCACCAGCTGAAATATTTGTCTGGGGAGCCTTTGGAGTCAGAAGCACAGTGCTCAGGTTGTGGCCACATTCGCCCATTCCTACTCCAGAGTAGGAAATCTATCTTGTCTTTTGTTCAAGATTCCATTCCAGCCGGGCGCGGTGGCGCACGCCTGTAATCCCAGCACTTTGGAAGGCTGAGACAGGAGAATCGTGAGTTCAAAGCCAGCCTCAGCAATGGCGAGGCACTTAGCAACTCAGTGAGACCCTGTCTCTAAATAAAATACAAAAAAGGGCTGGGGATGTGGCCCAGTGGTCGAGTGCCTCTGAGTTCAATCTCCGGTACCACAAAAAAAAAAAAAAAAAAAAAAAAAAAAAAAAAAAGATTCCATTCCAGAGGAGACTATAAAGACAGTATTTTGCAAGCAGGATGAATAGTTTTAAAGTTGAAAGTTCATAAAATGAATATCTAATTTAATTTTCATTGCTCACTTTAAACCTTTAAAACTTTATTTTCTTCTTGAAGAAGTTTAGAAAAATAGCTCGTGGAGATCAGTTTTCTGGGTTTTTGAGTGATACTATCAAAAGAATCCATTGTTAAGATTATGTCATTGTTAATAAATACTGACTGAGCACATGCTGTATGCAAAATGCCTAGTTGGTTCTGGAAATAGAGATGAATGAAATATGACATCTGCCTCATGGATTCCACCCTTGTGGTTCTTGAGTGTGACTTAGCAGTATAAATGTGGTTTTCTCCAGGTTGAGATGGATGATCATAAGACCTTCTCAGTGAACTTGGTGAATTTCATAGTGATAAAAAATTATACAGATAGATGATAAATGAATACTGAAATGTATTTCGTGCATGTTTTAATATTAAAATGACATCAATAATTGGTATCCTCGAGGCACATTGTTTATAATGAATAATAATAATGTAATTCTCCTTACTCGTAGTGAAAACCTTGAAGCACTTCCATAGATCCCTAGGATTTCTCAAGATAGAGCAAAAAGACTTCCAGCTTAGAGGCCTGTGGGGGTCTGATAGTCTATACAACCATGGTGGGTTATTCTGCAGAAAGTATTTCTTAGAATATTATTGCCTTTTAGAGAGGCTAAGAGTGCTTTTGGATCTCTAGTGGTCTGGAAGGGAGTGACAGAGTTATAGAAAGTGAGTACAGGGAAAGTTAAGTCAGTCAGCTACAGTTAAGGTAGTCATATCACCACTGGGGACGAGCAAGTTACTCACTCAGTTTCCCCATTTTGAAACTGGGACAACACCTACCTTTCTGAGTAATGTACCTTGCATGTGGCTGGGGCTCTGTATTTGTCAGACTCCTCCCTCATTTCCCATGTCCACCACTGTGGGATTGCTTAGTTGTCAGGCAAAGCCTGTGGCAGGGCAGGACAGTGCAGGTGGAAGCCCCAGGCCTGCCAGAGGGAGCTACATGTGGAAAAGCAGCTCCGGGGTCCATGCTCACTGGGGCACTGGTGACCTTGGGCTGTGGGGGAGCCACACCAAGCCATGCTTGTAGTGATAGTGGTAGTCCCTGCGTCTTCACAGGACTCATTTTCCTGAGGATTGTTTTGAAAGACATACTCAGAATAGAAAGGGTTGGGCCCGTTTAGCTTCCGTGCAGAACAAGCGCAATAAGTGAACGTGAGCGGTTGGCTCACTGTGCAGAAGCCTTTGTGACACGAAGCCTTCCTGAAGAGCTGGCACCATGGCCCAGATGTCTCCTGTCTGCACTCACGCTTGTGTGCTTTTTGTGTGCCAGTGATGTTTATATGATTTTCTAATTTTTAAAGGAACTAATCAGTATTTTTGAGGCTCTGAGCAAGTTTACAAAACCATTACATTAAAGTGTATATATGATGTTCATTGCCTTTCTTCTCATTTGGATTTTCAATTAAATGTAGAGTTTTATTTAGGGCCTAATTTTTCTAATGGCTTCCGTGATTATTGATGTGGAAGTTCCTTCCTGGTGCACCATCCCTCACTCAAAGGAGGATGTAAACTGCGAGTTCACATTTATTTGACCTGCACAGATGGAGATGGCTTTCGTTTTTTTGTGTGAGAAGAATCGCAGAGTAAATATTGCCCAGACAGCGACTAGGTTTGTTAGTGTTAAAAACCAGTGTGTTTCTCAGTTAGCCATGGTTTGCCTTCATCCCAGAAGTAAAAACAGTACCACCGTAGAGTAGGCTGTGTGCTTCCCACACATTCAGACGGTTGCAGCTGATGGTGTTGGTTTGGAAGAGAGTAAGAGAAAGGGGCCCACAGAAAATGGCCTGCGTGAATGGCTGAAGCCCCATAGAAAACAGTTTATTGTTTTCAAATTCACATAGCAGTTGAAACTAGACTAACACAGTATTATAAAGTAGAGAACTTTGCTTTTAATCCAGTGCCTAGATAAATATGATTTATTAGTTTACTCAACACTTCAGTCTTCTGTAAGGCACTGTGTTAGAGAGTGGGCTTATAAGTAACATCAATTATTGAGTTGCAGAGATGAGTCCTTCTAATGGACGCAAAGTTACTCTTCAGAGCATTCCCTTGGTGTCTTCTTAATTTACAGGGTAACCCCTTGTAGACAGACAAAGGAAAACTCCAGGTCAGCCCACATTCCACTGATCACATTCCAATCTAGGAACTCCAGAGGAGTAAGAGGTTTACAGATTGTTAAAATGAGGCCTCAAGTCTTAGGAGGTGAGTCCCAGGCCAGAGGCAGCTGTGCAGTGACCTGGCTTCCAGCCACCACTCCTCAGTCCTCCTTAGGAACTGTGCCTACAACGAGGGACAACTGACTGGGCCTGACCCCATTTCCAAACCCAGCTTTCTTCAGATCTTTGCAGGTTAGGACCCTGGCCTAGGCTCTGCCTATTCCCCAGGTGGCCTCTGCACTTGGGGTGTGAACGCTTTTCTCACCTTCACAATAAGTTTTAAGATGCATATTGAAAATGACATGGGGAAAAAAAAAAAAAAAAAACTTCCTGAGTATCATTCCTTCTGTGAGCCCCTCCCTCACTTGCTGCTCCCTTTCCTGGTCTTTGCTTGTGGGCACCTTTAGGTGCTCTGCCTTGTGCCCATTTTAGGTTTTATTGGAGTGATGGCCACATGCTGAGGACTGTGGTGCCTGCCATCAGTGTGGCCATCAAGACCCTGGGGAGGTGAGGCCCCATGTTGGCTCCCAGCCTTCCATTCCCAAGGTGAGCCCTTGATCTAGCCAGGGAGGCGCAGTGTGAGTGTGCCATGCTCGTTCCTGTCCCGGGACTACGGTAGCAGTCCCTCTTTCCCTTCCATCCAGAGTCCCACCTACTAGAAGAATTCTCACTAGCTGTTCTGAGCTGCCCTCTCTGAGCTCTTGCAGTACATAGGACCTGCACCTCACGCTTGGATGTGGTTACTGCCCGGCACTGTGGCCTAACCAGAGGGCAGTAGGCAGGAGGCAGGAAGTGGGCAGTTAGGGCTGAGTAACATGTAGCTCTCCAGGGTCTGCAACTCTCTTCAGCCCCAAAGGCAGCACAGAGTAGGTGTAGTGTTCACACATCAGCGGACATCAGAATCCACAGGATTAAAATATGGGTCATTGGCCTTACCCAGAGCTTCTGATTCAGTGTGTCTGGGGCAGGACCTGAGAACTGCAGTCTGAGGAGTGCCCATAGCTGCTGTGGCTGCTGGCCCTGGGACCACCCTTTGAGCACCCTGTGGTAGAGATTTAAAAAAGGCCACCTGCCCAGGTTTCACTCCTGGTTCCAGAACTTAAGAGCTGGATAGGAGGTTTGCCCTTTCTCTAGCTCCACTTCCTTCTAGGTACAACAAGTAAAATCATTCACTCACCTTATGGAATTTTGGGGTTCAGGTGAGATGGTGCATTATTGCAGTGTTTAGCATGTAAGAGAACATTGTAAATATCAGCTGTTATTAATAATCATTTCTGGCAGGAATTGGGAAAAGATATGATAGTACACTGATACAGGACTGAGACACCTGGGCTGTGCCTCAGGCTGCTGTGGCTACCTTGTTACCTGTGTGATTTAGGGCAAGTTATTTAAAATTATTGACGCCTCAGTTTCTTGAGGCATAAAATGAAGATAATAGTATTTTTCTGTCTCCCTGTTGGTGGTGTGAGACTCAAATGGAATGATATTCAGAAAGAATTTGTGTGAAATGCTGGATGTTATGAATAGTATGTGCCAGACACTGCCAGGCAGCTCTCTGGTGATGTCCTGGTGTACCATTGCAGGATTAAAGGTGGTCAAGCCTTGGGAGTGAAGGGACCCCAGGGCTGGACTGTCTGTCCTACACCAAAGCTCTGGTTATATACTGCAATTCCCAGTACCCATTTCAAACTGTCATTTATCTCAGTGACCTGTCCTTAGTAACATTTTGCCTGCCTACCCTCTCCTAAGCCTTTGTCCAACTCACTTGGGGCTAAGCTAGAAGTCACCGTGCTAGTCAAAAGAAAATTGATAACCAAGCTGGTTTAATATCCTGAATTTTATGTGCAATGTTAACTAAGTCTGTAGACTTACAGGTAGGTTTATATTATAAGCAGCGCATGTGTAATCTTTTCATTTTTAAAAAATATTTATTTACTTTAGTTGTACACAATGCAATGCATTTATGTTTACATGGTGCTGAGGATCGAACCCACGCCGTGCATGTGCTGGGCAAACGCTCTACCGCTGAACCCAACCCCAGCCCCTAATCTTTTCATTTTAAAAATAATGTTCAAGCTCCTTTAATTTTAAAGAACTCATGCCATAGTTTACAGCCAGTTTTCTCCCAAAACATAGATTTAATAATAACTCTTTCTCGTGGGGACCGTGTAAGCGTGGTTAACATTTGTAGGGTGCGTGTGCTCCTTATTATGAGGCACAGTGAGAGCGTGAGGGGAGAATGTGCTGACTGTCCTGTCGGGCAGTGGCAGCCCCTCTTCATTTTATGTAACTATTCGCCAGTTCTTTGTGGTCACAGCTTTTATCCTTTCCTAGCTCTGGGACAGAGACTAAAGAGATCTCTGAAGCAAAGCAGAGCCACATTCTGCTCACTCCACAAAGCAGACCTGGCTACCTTCTGTGTGGTAGAGACAAAGTGGGGAGGGAGGCCGGTGAGAGCGGTCTTGGGTGACTTTCTCCTGGTTTTCCCCTGGGTACACTTTTGCTCTCTAGGTTCCTTTCAGGCTTGGGTCACAATAGGTGTTGGTTCGGCTTTGCTCTGGTCCTTTGTAGACATCTGCCCACATCACAAAGCCTGTGTTTGGCACAGCCTGTATGATTGGCACTGCCTCCCCGGGAAGAGTCCAGTCCTGGAACAGCGGGGGTTGCAGGTGCACTGGCACGTGGTGGGGAGCTTGTACAGACCTTGCCTACCCAGAGCCTGGCGACACTCAGCAGCACCGTCTCGTCCCTGAAATATCTTGGCCTTGTGGGCTTGTCACTCCAATTAAAACTTAAACATGAAAGCAGCCCAGGCTGCTTCTCCCTTTGTGCTGAGTGAGTGTGTGCGGTGCCAGAAGCATGTCATGGAAACTGTTGGGGGGGCACGTTTCGGGGAACTGCTCATTCAGGGATCCATCTCTTCAGGCCTGCATCTTGCTGGTCGCTGCTGCTAAGTGCACCTGAGAGACAAGGTTCTGTTTGCCAACAGAAAGTCACCTTTGGGACAGTGGTGAAAGTCATTTTCCACATGTTCACAGATATGGCCGTGTTACCAAGCCTCACGCTATGACTTATCTCTGGCAAGGACTTACAAAATAGTCTCTCTGGCTGATAGTCAAAAATTACATCATATCGGAGTAAAATGCTTTTAAATCAGACATCCATTATTCATGTATATTAACTGCTTTTTTATTTTTTTATTGGCTGTTTTGTGTATGATTTACTCTTTTCTCACTAGCTCCCTCTCCCTCCTCAATTGTCCATCTTTCTCATCCCTTTTTTAAAATCTTAGCTCATCTGTGAATTTACAGAAGCTGTTCGTTTAGCTTTGTGTGTGAGCGTTGATATGTAGATCCTGCATTTTTTGAAGTTAAATTTCACATTTCTCTGGATCATAGTTACACTGAGTTAGAATAGCACCTTTAGTTGTTTACATGAGTAGATTCTACCCCAAATATTTGTAGGCCTTTACCTTTTATGTGTTTTGTACTTTTAAAAAAATGAGTGTTGGGGCTGGGGTTGTGGCTCAGGTTCGATCCTCAGCACCACGTAAAAATGAACTCATTGTGTACAACTAAAACAAATAAATAAATATTTTTAAAAAATGAGTGTTTCTAGTCTCACACTTCAAGACTGTGCTGAATGAAGCTGTGCTTACCACTCAGGAAGCAGCCCCATGCCTTGCCGCTGGTGGACAGATGATTGACTTAACATTTCATTTGTATTCATGAAGCTGTCTTTACTGCAAGGCAGTGTGGCATCTGCCTGTACTGGACAGGTCCACACAGAGGTGTGCATGGCGTATGCATCTGTTCATTCTTTTATCAGATGTATACGGAGCCCCTCTCGTGTGCCAGACACAGTGCAGGGATCCAGAGAAGTGTCCGTTCACACCACACTACTGGAGCATGCCCTGTGCATCTGGCATCTTTCTGATCATGGTACATTTTCCTTGTTTTATAGTATTTGTGTTGTTGTTTATGGTGTTTGACTACTTGGAACAATGACTAGAGACTGGAGAGTGTTTACTCTGCTTAGCCCCCAAACCAGTGTTATTTTTGTTGGATGGAGCCATACTTCTAGGCACATTTACTTGAATCTTTGTTCACTACTCCTTCCAGCAAATCAGACTTTTTTCTGGAATTGTTTTCTGTTTCCCAAAAGTACTTCCTTTGGAAGTTTTTTTAGTGAGGATCTGTTGGCCATAAGTGCTCTCAGTGTTTCAATCCAAAACATTTTTATTTCATCCTCATTTTTGAAAGGTAATTTTCTAGTCTTTTATAGTTCAGGTTCACAGGTACTTTCCCTTAGTCTTTTGTTGTTGTTGTTGTTGTTGCTGCTGCTACTGCTAGGGATTGAACCCAGGGCCTTGTGCATGCAAGGCAAGCACTCTACCAACTGAGTATATCCCCAGCCCTCCCTTAGTCTTTTGAAGACACTGTTGGTTTTGACATCCACTGGTGCTTCTGAGAAGGTGGCTGCCAGTGTACCTCTCATATACTTTTAGGACTTTTTCCTTCCTCTTGTTGGTTTTGGGTTTTTTTGGTACCGGGGATTGAACTCAGAGGCACTCAACCACTGGGCCACATACCCAGCTCTTTTTTGTATTTTATTTAAAGACAGGGTCTCACTGAGTTGCTTAATGCTTTGCCATTGCTGAGGCTGGCTTTGAACTCGAGATCCTCCTGCCTCAGCCTCCCAATTGCTGGTATTATAGGCGTGCGCCACCACACCCAGTCCTCTTGATGCTTTTAAGGTTATCTCTTTGTTTTTAATTTTCTGTGATTTCACTGCAGTGTCTCTAGGTATGGATTTATTTTTTTAATTTATCTTCTTTGGAATTTCTTGTGTTTCCTTCCTTTGCATTGCAGACAATTCCCAGCCATTTTCCTGTTGAAATTTTCTCTTATTTCTATCTGGAGTTCAGGTCAGATTAGTACTGGACACTGCTTGTTCATATTTTCCATCTCTCTCTGTTGCGTTCTGAGTAATTCCTCAAATCAGTCTTCCAGTTCACAGATTCCCTCTTGGACTCATCCTTTTTCTTGTTTATCTCATCCTTTGACTATAATTTCTATGATTTGTTTTTTAAACCCACTTAATATGTTTTGCTAGCTTATATTCTCTTTCTCTTTTATCTGTCAACACTTTCAACATACTTGTTTTGTTCTTTATTTGATAAAACCTACTATGCTTTGAAGCCTAATTGAGCTTGTTTTTTTAATATTTATTTTTTAGTTACAGGTGGACACAATATCTTTATTTTATTTTCATGTGGTGCTGAGGATTGAACCCAGTGCCTCACTCATGCTAGGTGAGCAGCCTACCTCTGAACCACAACCCTAGCCCTAATTGAGCTTGTTTTTGTGTCTCTCAAATTGCTTCTTTCTGTTTTTTGTTTTTTGGGTTTTTTTGTTTTTGTTTTTGTTTTCTTTTAACTGTGAGCTAATCTTTGGCTGATCTTGACTTGTAGGTCTCTTAAGGGGTCTGGGTGGAGGTTGTCCTCCTGAGAAGATTCTGCCAGGTATTGGGAAGCATGTTACTGAATTGAAAATACTTGAATTACTAGGCTGGAGTTCTCCTGGCCATGCAGATGGTGTGAATTCCACCCTGAACTCGTGTAAGGGCATACATGTGATCACAGCTTGAGATTTGTCCACCCTGAGCTGAAACTGAGGTGGACAGATTTCCATAAGGTGGGGTCTCTCCACCAGTAGATAGGTTTTTTCCCTCCTTGCTTGCTTTTAACTAAGTGCCTAGAAAGGCTTAGCTTTATGGAGAGATCTCTGTCTTGATGTTCTCCTTGGTGCTGGACAGACCCTGGGTCTCCCATTTCCCCAGCTGTTTGGGCTCCTGACACTGGCATGCGTCCCTGGCCTGATGTTCACTCACCTTTCTGGTTTCAGTGCTCTCGTCACTTTTGGTCCTCTGAATTTCCTTGATTTCTTATGTGTTAAACAGAATGTCCTAAGGCCTATTTGATAACAGACAGAATTGTAGCGTTGTTTTGTAGGCATGTTAGTCTGCCATCTTGTGAGCAGTGGAATCTCAGGACTGGATGCAGTTTCAGTGTCCTAGAATATAGATATGATGAAGAGGTATCTGTGGAACCTCCCGCCCTTTGGGGTAGGGTGAAGCAGTTTCTTTGTACAGGCCAAATATCTGGGCATGGAAGAACGTGTTAAGCGTTAAAAGGAATGTTAATCTTAATTGGGTCCCTAACTGGAGGTAAGCTCAGTGTTTGCCTGGCATCAAGTCCCAGTTATCTCCAAATACCAGTGCAAGTACTTAACAAGATGCAGAGAATGTGTAACTAACACAGTACCTGGCAGATCCTGGGCCCATGCTGCAGGAATGAATGAATGATAGGAGTTTTGCTCCAAAGGACTTGGAGTCTTAAGTCTCGCAGAATGTTCTCCAGCGTGTGGTGCAGTGCTTGGTAACAGAGCTGCACCTGACCTAACATCAGAGTCTCCTTGGGGACTCTCCTGTCCTCCGTGTTTTAAGAGTTAGAAGAAGATAATGCACAGTTCAGGATGGCCCCGTGGGAACACCAGATGAAGCATGTAGACAGTAAATACCTCCCACCCTGACAAGAGGGGAGAACTCTGCGTGCTGAGGACTTCTTCAAGAAGAGAGCACAGAGTACACTTGAGTGGGTGGGAAAAGAGAACATGAGGTTTTTTGGCTCTGTGCTCCAGAATTTGGCTTCTGATCATGACTTTTCCCCTCAGAAGAGCAAAATATATGTGGTAATGATGGAGGAGAGCTATCAGGGAGCAAAAAAAAAGGAAGATAGGTAGACCATGTTGTCTCCAAGACTATTCATCAGGTCTTCTTCCTGTGCCTTTTAGCCTCTTTTCTGCCTCAGTTCAGTCCAGCATGTCCTAACCTTTTGCTTTGTCACTTCCTTTTATAAAATGATGGTGGACAGATACAATTTGTAAAGCTTTAATTTGCAAAGCTTTTAAAATGCTTCAGTCTCGTGAGGAGGCCATCTGCCCACTCCTGACCTCCTTGGAGAGGCTGTGCTGGGGGTCTGAGGAGGTCACCAGCTACTTGGTGCTGGCTTGTTGTTGGGCTAATGCCTTTCACTATTTTGGTAAACTTGAAAAAAACATGCACGGAGTTCCCGTCTTTGTTCATCCGTATATGACCAGAATTCTAGGCTGGCAGGGCTTCATAATTTCTTCATGGTGAGTTCTGGATGCAGGCGTTCATGTTTGCTTTTGAGGGTAATGTCAGTCCCAAATTTAGGAAGAGTTCGCAGTGCCAAACCCCATTCTTGCTGAGTGAAGGAGGAACTGGCCTGCCTTGAGCTTACCCCATTACAACGACAGTGGCCCTTTCCATTATGGTTTGGAAAGTAACAACTGGGCACCCCAGAGGATCCAGGTCCCACAGGGAGGATGTGGGCCTGACCCCCAGGGCAGCTGCTGATGCTTCCCAGATGTTGGGCCTGAGTTGTGGCCTCCCTTCTGAGTGTTCTGCCCCTGCTGCTGGAGGCACCAGCTGCTAGGACACAGCTATTCGGTGGGTCAGTGGGTCTCCACAGAGAGGTGGTCCTGGGTATAGAGGAGCAGGACAGCTGGTGGCCGCCAGCAGCTGGCAGAGAGGTACGGACTCTTTCATCTGGCAGCAGACTGAGGCTCCTGCACGTCATCTGCCATCCCTGTTCATTCCAGTGCCTATTGCATTAAAAAGTGACTAATAAATATTTTTTGACTGGCTGTCGAATGATTTACAACATTGTATGTGTTTTATCTTAAAAAATCAGAAACAACCCAAATATTTGTTAATATGGAATTATATATGCAGACAGAAATTCTAAGCAGCCATTTAAAAGAATAAGATCTGTCTGTAGTTGCTGACAGGTGCAAAAACAAGTTGTAAAATAATAATCCCATGCAGAGAAGAAAATTTTTGTACACATATAGAAAGAGAGATATACAACATTGATTCATAGAAGTCTAAAAGTATACATACCAATCTGTTTAAAGTGGTTTTTCCTGAGAGATGGATATACAAAAGACTGCCACTTTGTTTTATTAAGTAATTCTGTTAGAATTTGTTTCAAGGGCTGGGGTTGTGGCTCAGTGGCAGAGCACTCGCCTTGCACGTGCGCGGCCTGGGTTCGATCCTCAGCACCACGTAAACATAAATGCATTGCATTATGTACAACTAAAGTAAATAAATAAATACTTTTTAAAAAAAAGATTTTTTTTCAAGATGTAGCCTATTCAAAATCAGAAAAAAAAATTTAAGAAATAGATTTCAGAGAAATCGGAATAATTGATAAAAATTGAAAGTTAAGATTCTAAGGCTGGGATTTATCAGAAATCATTTAAAATCTCTAAGGGAAAAAAACACCATAAATAGAGGACTTTCTGCCCAAGTTCCTTCTGAAGACAATGCTTTCATCCACACAGTGCCTTCTAGGTCTAGTGGAAGCCAAAGAGCAAGGAAATGTGCCCAGCATCTGTGATGACATCCTGTATTTCCTGTAGGCAACCCCAATCTCAGCATGGTTTCACTGTTTTGGAGAATTCTTAAAGAAACATCTGATGCCGGTAAAAATTTGCTCTGTAATCACTGCTTAAGTCTTCCCATAATATACAGTTGGTACTTAAAAGAAAAAAATCCCCAACAACATCTGTTGACTTGGTGGCCACATTAGTGCACAGCGCTTTCTTCAAGATTGGAGCTCTGGGTAGCTTTTTTCTTCTTTTCAGCATATCTGTACACCTCTGAGAATGAGTCAAGTGACCGTGGGTTGAGATGCACCCAACTAGGGCAATAAAGAGAAAAATTAGTCTAATGCATGGTCTTAACAAGAGAGAGTGCGAACATGAATAATTAATCTCACTAGTCTGTGGTAGTCAGATAAAATGAAGTCCCATTTGCTCAACCTTATTAAAAGAGAGAGAGTGTGGGAGGGAGGGAGGGAGCCATGGTAAAGGTCGTTAAGGGACTTGTAACGTGGAAGACCCGCCTTTGAGACAGTAATGTGTTTTCTAATCTCTGTGGTCTTTAACTAAACGCAATGATAAAGGTACTCTTCGGGTAGTTCTGATTCGTTGAATTATTGAACATTTTAGAAAATACTTGACTCTTGACTGCTGACTTAGATGTCTTTATGATGAATTTGCAGAGAGTCTTTTTGAATCACTCAGAAATGATTCATCTACTTGTCAAAAAAGAACTTCTAGAAAAAGTAAAGACATGAACTGACTCCATATCAGATTTCAAGGCTTGCATTTACCATGGACATTTTACTGACTGAAGGCCCACCTTCTTGCTATAGAAGTTGAAGTGTTTTAAAAACAAGAAAATGATTTCAAAATATTGAAAACTCTGATGATGAGTTGGGGAAAAATATTTCTTTTTTTGATTATACGCATTTGTCGTGTGTGTGCGCGTGCAGTGCTGGGGATTGAACCCAGGGCTTTGTGCATACAAGGTAAGCACTCTACCAACTGAGCTATATCCCCAGCCCTAATTATACAATGTATTAGATCAGAGTAATAGCATATCCATCAGCTCAAAATTTATCATTTCTTTGTGTTTTTAATACAAAGAAATGTTAGGGGGAAAAATCTCTATTAGAAGCCAAGCAAGCCGGCATGGTGGCGCACGCCTGTAATCCCAGCACTTTGGGAGGCTGAGGCAGGAGGATCGCGAGTTCAAAGCCAGCCTCAGCAATGGCGAGGCACTTAGCAACTCGGTGAGACCCTGTCTCTAATAAGATACAAAAAAAAGGGCTGGGGATGTGACCCAGTGGTGAGTGCCCCTGAGTTTAATCCCCGGTACCACAAAAAAAAAAAAAAAAAAAAAAAAAGAAGAAGAAGAAGCAGCCAAGCATGGCAGCATATGCTGAAGCTGAGGCAGGAATGCAAATTTGTGGCCAGGCTGGACAACTTAGCAAGATCTGTCTCAAAATAAAAAATTTTAAAAGGGGCTGGGGACATAGCTCATTGATAAAGAACCCCTGGGTTTAATCCCCAGTTACCAATGGGAAAAACTTCTTTTGGTCATTTTGAAATACTTGCACAATGAATATACACCACCATGTTGTTGTTTTTAATTTTTTTTTTAACTCACTCCAGGAGTTGATTTTATCTGATTTTCAGGTTATTTGCTAAAGATAAAAATTTTCTAGATAGAATTATTTCTATGTTCTTATCTAGAATAATAATTTTATTTGGGTTGTTTTCCCTGAGTCATAAACTTGTTTTTAACTGCATTTTAGTTTGTTCTCTAGTCTATGGATTAAGAAGGCATTTTGAATTCTGAAATTGCCATCTTTCCTTCTAAATGCTGTTAGCAATGGTTAATTCGTATTGTGATATTTCAACTATCAGGAATTTCCAAAGATTGGCTTGTTAGAAATGTGTGCTGACAATGAAATTGATGGTTGTCAAGCTGGAGACTATTTAATTTATAATTAACTTCTCAATACCAACATAAAAATCTGTACACTGGTAAGTGATAAATGTATAGGTTAACAAGAAAAGAGCATATCATTTCCACATGTTGCTGACAGGAGAATTTCTGTACAAAAGAATACAATTAAAACTTTTGAGTTCAGTGATTAATCTTAAAATATTTACCACGTTATTAACAGAATAGATAGTATGCTCGAAATTTGGTATGTGTTCACACTAGCGAGGTAGCTTTTGAACTGAATTTTGGGACAAGGACTGTGTCCTCAGCACCTACCACAGTGATCCATAATTAGCATTTAATGTTTATCAAATTAAGTTGAGTTGAATTGCTAAGATTTTTTTTTTTTTTTTTTTTTTTTTTTTTTTTTTTTTTTTTTTTTGCAAAAGACTTGATCTTTGGGGGAGATTCCCGTGAATCATCCTTTACCCCTACCCCACCCCCACTTTGCTGAAGAGAAGGCATGTTCCAGGATGACAGATGCACTGTCTAGAGAGCTCAAGCATCTTCTTATTTGCTCCCATACGTTACAAAAGAGAGCTCCCCAAAGCAACAAGGGGGAGTGGGAAGAGAGTTTGGGTTTGGGTTTGCAGTTCAGTCCAAAGGAATCATCTGGTGGTTAAATGCAGGCATTATCCTCCTGATGCTTATACTGTTCATGCTGTCACCTTCTGTGGTGCAGGCACAGGAGGAGAACCCAAGCTGGATCATCTGCAAGCTTCCCTTGTACTTGACTTCTAAATCGGAAGCAGTCGATGACCCTTAGTTTCCATCCTTCACTTTCTGTTGAAGAATTGGGATATTTGGGCTGGGGGTGTAGCTTAGTGGTAGACCACCTGCTCAAGGATATCTAATGTTCCTTGTTGGCATTTCTCTCTGTGTCCCATGAGTTTGCACCTTGGCTTGAGCTACTCTTTGGATTTTCCTCTCTCATTTTCTTTGTACTTCCTGTTGTTTTCTCTCTTGTCCCTACTCCTATTCTATGAGTAACATGGAAATGGTCAGGAAATAAAGCAGCGGACCATCTTCTTCAGCAGGCCCTGAGTGGAGTGCTCATGCCCTGAAGGGATGTGGTCTGAGGTGCTGAGCACCCACATGTTTTTCTTCCTCTTTCAGATCCTGGTGTACAGCCTGGAAGCTGAACGCTGCCTCTCAAAGCTGGGTAATGCCCTCGGTGACTTCACTTGTGTCAACCTCAGGGACAGCCCTCCCAACCTCATGGTCAGTGGCAACATGGATAGGAGGTATGTCTGAGTTGGACTGAGGTTTTGGCAGAGGCCTGGCCCCCCAGCCTCCAGGGTGCAGCTTTGCCCACCTGAGTCCTGACCCGTCAGACCCATGGTCTCGACAGAGACTACAGGTTTGTATTAGGTAATAGTTGGATCTCACTATGCCTCTGCTTCATTTCTGAAGCACCATGGGACGGCTTTCTTTTCAGCCAGTTGGTGGACGCAGTTGGTGGAAGGTCCAGCAAGACCACTTGGAATATCTTTTGTCCCCCGGCTGCAAAATTTCTTTGGCATTTAAAAGCTCACTTTCTAATATTAAAAACAATAACCTAAGGGATGAATCATGTTCAACAAAACAGGGTTGTCTGCCAAATGATGTCAAGAGTGTGTTTCAGAGCACTATGGTGTCCCTCTGGTGATGGGGGAGAAAAGAGACTTGATGTGAACAGATTCCAGTTTCTATTTAGCTGATTAGCAGCCTTCTCTTTAACGCATTGGCTTAGAGAGTCGGATTTTCCTGGTACTGGGTCCAGTGCCAGCCCTGGACGCTCCAGGAACCATCAGCACGAAAGGATTAAAGTGTTTGAAAGACCCTCTGAGTCCAAATTTTAGATTTTTCCTCTTCCCCACTCCCTCTCCCCCTGTCCTTTCTTTTCCTTTTCTTTCAGCCCCCCCCCCTTTTTTTTTGGCTGGTTATCTGCTGTGTCTGATCCAGTACCCTGAAGAGAGGTAACATGGCTGGAGGCCAGGGTCTGCTGGCGCCCCTCCCCTGGGCCCGGCCCCGGGCTGCAGGTGGTGGGCTGCTCGGTGGTGGGCATCAACTCATGAGGCAGGCGCTCCTCCTTGCCAAATCCCAAACCTCTGTCCCACCAGGGCAATAGCTTGCAAAAATAATTATTTTATCAAATAATATTCTCAACTCCCAACCTTCACCCATCTAGCTTCCCACCTCCCATTTAGAGCAAAAGATGATGTGTATATGCTTCATTGGAAAAATATATTCCTGTCATTTTGTTTTTCTCAAGGTCTCTGAAAATGGTTGCTGTTTTGATGCTTAAGCATTGAACTCTTCAGTTCAGTGTGTGTCCAGTTTTTCTCTTTAAAATCTAGGCTTGTTAAGTGGCCCCTACACATGGCACAGCAAATGAAACAAATCAGATTGCTCCAAGCTTATCTGATAGGATCTTCACAGGAACCAAGTAGCTACTTGTTTTCAAAGAGAGCAAATGTAGAGGGCTCTTGGGGACATCCAAATGGAAAGGCATGGGATTGTAGATTAAGCCCCAGATTTGTTTGCAGTGTGAGCATTTAGGTGTTGAGCCACAGTGAGGCTCACAGGAAACCCAAATGGTGTTGCAGAGAAGAGACCTCTGTTTGTGCATAGCGCAGCTCAGTTAGCTCCAAGAAAACAGTGAAAGCAGACTGTCCTGACCATGGTCAGCTGTACGTCAGCTTGTCAGTCAGGAGTCCTACGTGCACCTGGTAAAGCTGCCTTACCATGCATCCCCTGCCAGAAGAGGAGCCACATGTCTAGTGTGAACGGCCTCTCTGGTCAGTTTGAAGCCAAGATCTGACCATGCTAGAAAAATTTCACTAGTAAATAATGAATTTCATTAGTGTTGCATTTTTTAAAAAATCCCTCTGTCTCTGGGGATGAAAAAGAATGGTGACTCAGGTAGAACTTGGACTGGGTATCCAACGTGGCGTTTAGACAGGGCTAGTCCTAGGGCTGTTTGACCACCGCTGCTGCATCAGGGGCTGGCCTCCACATATAAGAAAGCTCTATGAATAGAATGCCTAAGTCTTCAACATGCACTTGAAATACAGGATTAAAAGTACTTTGTTTTCAAATAAAAATTGTACATTTGTAAAAAGGAAGGAGTGAGGAATCTAGACTTCTAAATGTGGTGGAGGGAAGTCTTGCATTTTTTTCTCTACAGGCTTAATACTGTAAGATCTCAATGGAGGTGCACACCCAGGTTCCAGTGCTCATGTTTTATTTCAGAAGGAACAGGGGTCAGATGCTGTGAGAACTATGTCCTTGGCTGTCACTAGTGACTGATGTGATTTTAAGGACCCTGGAACCTCCCTGTTTTATTTAAAAATTCAATTGCCTCTGCATTCTCTCAGTACTTTATAAATACCTTGAGAATGAAATGGACTCTAATATACATAAAACTGTCTGTGGTTAAGGCAAAACTAAATAAAGTAATTCTTTAAAAGTACAGAAAGCAGTTTGAGTAGCTTACAAAACTTGGATGGGGTTTTACAAATTTTTTGTTGTTGTTGTTTGTTTTTGTTTTGGGGCCTAGGGAGGGGAAATAGGCTAGGTATTTCTTCAGTTTTAATTTAAGCCTATCACCCTTTCCAGAAAACAACAACAACAAAAAAAGCACAGGGTAAATAGAGTCTGATGGATGGTAAGAGAGAGATTAGAATGAAACTGAGTTGCTCTTAGATTGTGCTTTTTTTCTTGCTGGGAGAGAAGACTTGTACCATGAGGAGGGAAGGAGTTGTGAGTTTTCAGTGTTATCAACCTAGAGAAGAGAGTTTTTACAAAGGCATAGTGTATCTTTTCTTGCAGGTGCTGGCCATTAGATGTCAAGTGGATGATGTGTCTGGCTGCTGCCCACAGTGTCTGTCTTGGATTCAGTGGTGTCTAACACTGTGTGTTTGTACTGGTCCCAGCATGTTCACCTCTGCAGTCGGGCGTGTCATTTCAGTAGCATCATAAACCTAGCTGACAGCATTTTCAAACGTAATCTAAGATAATGGTCTTTTTTACAACCCTTGGGTTAAATATGTATTTATTCACTGAAGGCAAAAATGAATTAATAGCTTAGGAATTAGGACATTTATAAGAAGCTTGAATGGGTTACCAAGAACAAATCTGCAGTGAATAGATAACTTTGGTGGTGGTGATTGTGATTTTAGTTTGAACTCTGGGATTCATTGAGATTTAGAGTCTATAAATTTATGTCTTCCACCAAATTTGGAAAGTTTTCAATTATTATTTTCTCGTAGTTTTTCTGCACTGGTCTCTTTCTCAAATACAAATTCTCGTTCAGGAACTTCAGTGATGAGTGTAAGGCCTTTTGATCTTGTCCAACAGGTCACCAGCACTCTGCTCATTTGCTTTCCCACACCGCCCTCTGTTCCTCAGAGTTTATGATTTCTACTGGTTATCCTCAGGGTCACTGATTGTTTCCTCTGTCATCTCCATTCTGCTCTCGAGCCCATCCAGAGAGATTTTATTTCAGATTTTGTATTTTCTGATTCAAAACTTCCATTTGGTTCTTTTCCATAATTGCCATTTCTCTACTAAGAATGTCACTTTACTCATTTTACCTTTGCCTTGTGGAATAGGATTATAGTAGGGCTTTTAAGTTATGATTCCCCGGGTCTTGGTTACCTTAGGGTTGACATCTGTTACTTGTTTTTTCCTTTGAAAGTGGATCACGTTTTCCTGTTTCATTTTGTTTGGGATGTGTCAGGTACTTTGGATTGTATCCTGGACATTGTGAATGTTGCATATTTTGGATCCTGTTACATAATCCTCTGGAGAATTTTTTTTAAATAGGCAGCTAGGCAGTGACCCCAGTTAGGTTCACACTGCACATATTGTCTTGCTTTCTGTGGTGGTGAGTCTAATGTCAGCTCAGTTTCCAGAACCTTTGCTATGTGGTTTTTGTTGGTCTTGCACATTGCTACACAGGGGTTTGTCTGAGACTTGGCAGTGGTTTAATCTTAGCTGAGGTCTAACAGCCTTCACGGATACACTTTGGGCCTGTCCTGGATGCTTGGGGATAAGACTGGGAATCACGTGATTCACACACAATGTTATGGAATCTGCTTTTTCAGTTTCCTTTTCTCCAGGTCCTTAAGCTTTCCAGTCCTCAGGGGCTCCTTTCCCTGGTCCTATAACCAGAAGACAGGGTTTCTGTAAGAGTTTTCCCTGCCTGCATCACCCCACCACTCCACTGTGACTGGGAACTGCTTGTGGCAAAGCCACAAAAGAGCATAAGAAACCCCACAAACACTCCCACCCTCCTCTTGTGGACTTCGGGGGCCCCTTTTGTTGGTTCCTATAGTCAGAAAGATGTAGTTTCTGTTGGGATTTTAGCTCCTGCTGCACCACACGGTTCTCCTGTGGGAGCTATCCAGGGCAGGCTGCAGGAGAACACAGTCAAGGTGGGAAACGTCTCCCCTGCAAGCTGTTCCCCAGCTGTGACTCTCCTCAATAGTCGGGGGGGCTTGAGTTTGCTCCCAGTGTCCACAGGTGTTTGTTTTTCCTCCAGGGTCGAGCAGTGGTGGGCTCACTCTGTCTTGGCCAGAATCAGGACTCCCACTTTCTTGTAAATGATTTAAATAAACACTTAAATAATTGACAGTCAAGGGCTGTGGTAAATGAAATGCCTTCCTGTTCTCTGGCTCGCGGTCTTCTCATCTGTGATCTGCTCCTTCTCCCCAGTGACAGCGGGGATCTAGGAGCTTACTAGAGCAAAAATTGGTGCTAAGGGTTTTGATCAGAGTGAAAACTGTTACTTGCCTAAGGCAACATGCCTCAAACCAACAGATCCCACAGCCCTCCTCTCCTAGTATTGTTTTTTTGTTGCTGTTGTTTTGGGTTTTTTTTTTCAAATATTTATTTATTTGCTTTAGTTGTACCCAATGTGTTTATTTGTATGTGGTGCTGAGGATCGAACCCGGGCCGCGCACATGCTAGGTGAGCGCTCTACTGCTGAGCCACAACCCCAGCCCCCTAGTATTGTTTTTTAACAGTTTTATTCAGATAGAATTAACATACCATATAATTCAGAGATTTAAATAGCACAAAATAGTGGTTTTAGTGAGTTCACAAGGTAGGCAGCCATCAGCACCATCAATTTTGAAACATGTTCACCATCCCGAATAGAAACCCTGTACCCGTTAGCGTCACTGCCCATCTCCCTCAACCCCTCCAGCTCTGAGCAACTGCTGATCTCCTCTGTTTCTGTATGGATTTATCTGTTCTGGATATTTCGTACGAAAGGAATGGTACCTGATCTTTTATGATTAGCTTCCTCCTCTCAGCACGATGTTTTCAAGAGAAGCCCAGTTTATATCATGTACCAGTCCATCATTCCTTTTTTTTTTTTTTTTTTTTTTTTTTGTGGTTACCGGGGATTGAACTCAGGGGCACTCGACCACTGGGTCACATCCCCAACCCTTTTTTGTATTTTATTTAGAGACAGGGTCTCACTGAGTTGCTAAGTGCCTCACCATTGCTGAGGCTGGCTTTGAACTCGCGATCCTCCTGCCTCAGCCTCCCAAAGTGCTGGGATTACAGGCGTGCGCCACCGCGCCCGGCCATCATTCCTTTTTAAGGCCAAATAATATCCCATTGTTTAGTTAGACCATATTTTGCTCATCCATTCATTAGTGGACATTTGGGTTGTTCACATCTTTTGGTTACTATGCTTAATGCTGTTACCATAATTCATGGGTAAGTGTTCATGTAGACATGTTTTCAGTACTCTTTGGTCTATATACCTGGGAGTGGACTTGCAGTATATGGTAAATCTACATTTCACGACCGACAAAGTGGCAGCCTCTCTTCTAAAGTGGCCACACCATTTTCCACACCTGCCAGCACTGTATGCAGATTCTGTTTTCTCTAGGTGCTCACCAGCACTTGATGTGCAGTCTGTGTGGAGTCATCCTGCAAATGTCAAGTGCTGCCTCTTATGGTTCTGCTGTGCGTCTCCTGGGGCTGTGGTGTCGGACACCCTTCCAGGTGCTTATTGCCCATTTATGTATCTTCTTTGGAGACATATCTATCCAAATCCATTTTTAGCTGAATTAAACATACCAAAATCAATGGCTTGGTTTACATATTTTTTCTAGATACAAATCCTTTGTCAGATATATGATTTGCAAATATTTTTATTCTGTGGGCTGTCTTTCCTCTTTCTTGAGCACAGAAGTTTTTAATATTCATGAAGCTTGATCTGCGTTTTTGTTGCTTGGGCTTTTTTTTTTTTTTTTTTTTTTTTTTTTTTTTTTTTTTTTTTTTTAAATATTTATTTATTTATTTACTTTAGTTGTACACAATGCAACGCATTTATGTTTACATGGTGCTGCGGATCGAACCCGGGCCGCGCACGTACAAGGCGAGTGCTCTGCCGCTGAGCCACAACCCCAGCCCCTGTTGCTTGGGCTTTGGTGTCATGTATAAGAAACCATTAACCTAAGGTCACAAAGATTTACTGCTGTGTTTTTTCAGAGTTCTGGCTCTTACTCTCAAGTATGCAATCCATTAGGAGTTAACTTCTGTAGCAGGTGTGGGCAGGGGTTCCTCTTCACTCTTTTGCATGTGGACATTTAACTGGTCTAATATTGTTTGTTGAAAACTGTTCTTCCCGTTGAATTGTCTTAGCCCCTTTCTTGAAAATTTGACCATAAATTTAAAGATTTATTCTAAACTCTCATTTCTGTTCCATTGAGCTGTATGTCCATGTTTTGCCAGTACCACACTGCCTTGATTACATATGGTTTTTTATTATAATATACTACTAATTATACAGTAAGCTTCCAATTGTCAGCCATGCTGCACAGCATTACTGTATATGAAAGTAGAAAACTTGTTTTGTGCAACACGGATATACAAAATACTCATATAAAAGTTTTTAAAAAGTCTCAGTGCTTCCAACTTGGAATCATGTGCAGTATTGTTTTGGCATTATGTCTGTGACCCTCATTGCCACAGGCAGTATCATGGAGGGGCTTGTTAGGGTCACAGAAATTTGAGGGTTAGCAGAGTTCTTCAAGACCATCTAATGTTGGCCCAGCTGAGGAAATGGAGGTCCAGAAAAGTTCAGGGACCCATCACATGACATCCCGACCATCCTAAACCATCCTGACCATGCTGATTTTATGTTCTGTATACAGAGAACTCTAAACCTCAGAGACACAGCTTTAAAACACCAAAAGCACTAGCCTAGTCGGAAAAAAATTGGGCAGGTCATCCTGAAAATATATGCTTTTCTAGGTGCTATTTAAAATGAATCATTCATTTCATCAAAGGCCATCATGAGTGCTGTGTAGATAAAGCCATTGATTTTGGTATGTAAGGTTATACTTTAAAATCCTCTTTAATAGCTCAGGTTTAGTAAGATCAAACAAAATCATGTATCGATTTCTTTTTAAAAAATACACACCAGTTTTCTCAATTAATTTGGTCATAAACAAAAAAGCCTGTTGTAATGCTTTGTTGCTTATTCTCTCTATTTTCTGGATGGAAATAGAGCAGAAGGTCAGGGCCTTCTTAATATAACTGCTGAGCCAGAGTCTGAATAGGCTTCAGCCTTGCCACCAAATACAATTTACCTTATTATCATATGGGACTATTTAATCCAAACCAATAGGAAGTGAGCCCTGACTTGTGGCCCCCAATTAAAGAGTCTCTCAGCTTTCTTCCTGCCTGACAAATAGAAAGTTGTGGTGGCTTGTGGTCCGCCGCCTGCTGTTTTAGAGTGTGCAAGTGGGGCCTCATCGTTGCATTCAGTCCATCTGCAAGTGTTATAATAAGTTATTCAAAGCTCTTAACACAGGACCAACCAGAGCGTGCCTCCCTCTCAGTTCCAGCACGTTTTCCTGCCCATCAGATGGATGCTCCTCTGCTGGAGTCTTTGGAAGGTTCTGGTGTCTTTTGTTTTAATTGGCGGGCTAGAGCCGGCTCCTATGGTGTGATTTTCATTAGAGAGGGGCTGCAGCGAGGGGGTGTTGGAACAGTTCTCCAGCCCAGCCATGAATATTAAACATAATACAATTACAGCTTTCCGACCAATTATTTTTCTTTTCAGTGGGCAAAGTTGATGAAATACTCACTAGATAGAGGTTTGCAATATCTACCGTTGGCTTCTTTTTGTCTCTGGAATCGGATGTCCTGGCATATCTTTGTGCCCATTTGCTGTGCTACCTGTTTCCCAGCGGCAAGTGCTGGATTTGAACGCCGAGGTACCAGACTGTGCCAAGGGACGCTGCATTTCAAGTTGGTGCTGCGCACTGTCAGATGTTCAGGGCCGATACCTGCTTCTTAATGTGAATCTGATGGCTTGGGTGGACTTAGCACACTGAGGTGTTTGCTGTTTTTGCGGACAAGAAGCCAGAGTGACATCTCTCTAAGGAGTTGTCAGAAAAATACTACTTTTTTCCTGTGGGGGGGAGTTCAAGTCTGTTCTGGCCCATTTTTGTTTTCCTTGGTGATATCAGATACACTACTGATGTATCTTTTGGTGTATTTGTTTATTGTGTTTGGAGCCCTCCATGCTGGTGTCTAAATACAATGGGAAAACAGATGGCAAACTTTGAACTTCTGGACCAAATTTGTGTTTGCCTTTGTCTCCTGAACAGCCAAACTGTAAATTATGGAGTATAAATATTCAACAGAGGAGTTCTTTATGAAAATCACCACGGCAAAAATAGACCCTTACTAACGAAACACGCACTGGAAAGTACTGGGCTAAAAGTCACCCCACCCATCCCGAGCAGGGTCCCACTGTGGTCCAGAGCTGGTTCCTCACACAGCATGTGCGCTTTTTCTCCTTCGCCCAAATAGCCTTAGTTCTCTTACCTACAGAGGCATCTGAACAGAGAGAAGGATCTTTTTTTTTTAATGTTTTTTTTTTAATATTTATTTATTTGCTTTAGTTGTACACAAATGCATATATTTTTACGTGGTGCTGAGGATCGAACCCGGGTCGCACACGCGCCAGGCGAGCGCCCTACCACTGAGCCACATCCCAGCCCCTAGGATCTTTGTTTTCAAAGCATACTTCAAGCTCTCTCTGTGTCTTTCTAGTCCCAGATCCTTCAACCTAGACGCGGATTGAATGGCATGCCATCGCTGTAGGCCCCTGCACCACCTTACTGCTTATGTGGCCTAGCCACGAGGAATGGATGGATCTCGCCTCTGGGTTCTAAGACCATATATTTTCAACATCCTGCTTCCACCTAACATTACCTAAGAAATAAATTATTAAACATTATGACACACAATGTACAAATGAGGGTGTATATAAGGTATATGCATAATGTCAAGAACAGAGACTGCATAACTAGTACCCTCAAAGGCCTGCTTCCCCTCCTGGCTGTGGATGAGTTTTTTTTTTTTTTAAACAACATGACAGTGTCAAGAATAAAAAGCAGAAGCCTCTTTGTGGCTCTCGTTCTGCCATTACCACGCCTCTTCTCCAGGGTAACTGCTATTAACATTTCCAGTATGTCCTTCCAGAATTTTTATTTGCTTAACAGCATGAACTTTCACAGTTGAATTTAAAAGCACAAAGTAGCATTGAGGAAGTCAGTCTTCTATGCACCCCTTTTCCTGAGCAGCATAGTCAGCCTCCTCAGTTGACTGCTGTCCTCCAGGTGTCATCCTTACTGTAGCATAGGTGTGTGTATCCCCAACATACCTGTTCACAGGTGGGGAGGGGAGCATACTGGGGGCTACGCCTATTGGTGGTGTAGCTCTGCCTGTCTCTAACGACTGTGTTCCACTGTAGCGATGCACCATACTTGCTTAACCAGCCACTCCTTGGATGGCCTGGCTGATTGTGCCACCCACATCCAGTCATTCAAATTCAGTGACTTTAATGTCACTTCTAATTTTTCCTGTCAGCCTGATTATCATTCCTTAATAGGTAAAGTTTTTCCCCCTCAGGTTGCTTTTAAGAGCTTTGTCTTTTCTCATTTCTAAAAATTATACTCTGAGGTATGTATTTCCTTTTATTCTGATTACTTCAGTGTCAGTGTGTATGACTTGCATTAATCTTGGGAAAACAAGCAGCCATTAACTCTTTGAGGGCTGCTGCTTTGCCTTACACTCTCTGCTCTTCTGGAACTTACTTGGGACGTGTGCGGATCCATCCCTTCCATCCTTCATGTCTCAACTCCTCATTCACATTAACCATCTCTTCATCCCTTTGTGCTCATCTCTCCAGATTTGTCTTCTAATCCAGCTGTTCTAATCTCATGAATTTAATTTCAGGGACTATATCTTCACATAATATAGAAGTTTTGTAGGGCTTTTTTAAAAGAAGGAATCTTGGTACTCTTCTGTCCCCTGCTGAGAGTGGGCCCAGGTCTTAGAGTCCTGCTTTCTGTGGCGACTCAGGCCCACTGGTCTTGATGTACACCCCACCAGTGCCTCACTCCCACCCACAGGCAGCTCAGGGTACCCCCCACCTGGGTGTCAGCATGGCCCAGGGAAGCTGCTGTGTTGGTGAGCTCAGCAGTGTTTTAGGCCCCATTATTAAGTGATTTGCAGTGTCCACAAGTTGTCTGAAATAGAGGCCCCATTTTTGCAACTAAACACAGTGCTGTGGCTAATGACCTGTGTCTGCCCACACATGTAGATGTAGTCTGTATTCATGCAAATGCTGGGTCTTAGTGAAGTATGTCTGCTGCTTGGTTGGGTGGTGTTTGTGTAGGCGTTGGGTAGTTTGTGTTGTGAGCGTGCCCAAACCCCAGCCTTGCTCAGAAGATCTTAGGGGACAAGTGGTTGTGCACTATAGTTTTTCATTTTATTACAGTAAACTTGAACTTTTTCTTTGAAGCTTTTCATATCCTTGCCTTCATTTTAATATTTAGTTATCAGTTTTTACTATTAATTTGAAGGAAGGTGGCCTTCTGTTATAGATGTTTTCCTCAGTTTATTAATCCCCCCCCCCCGGCCAATATGGGAAAAAGTTAAAATATTTTTAGGTATAATTATAAATCTTTTTTTGGCTTCTGGGTTTTATGATGTTTAGGAAAGTCATCCCTATTCCAAATATTTTCAGTGTAATTGTGCCTGACTTGTTCAGTCCTCTATAATTTATTTTGGTGTAATGTATGTAGTATAGCCCCGAGTAGAGACATTAGAGTATTTTTGCCTTTAACTGCTTTTAGAAAAGTGGGATCTCTTTTGATCGCATTTTTTAAAATAGTGGTTATTCATACACAATACAGTCATTGATTTTGGCATATTTGATTCTTAATTATTGCTGAATTCTCTGGGACTGTCATCTCTATTGATAAGTTTGCCCGATTTGTTCCAATATCATACCTTGCATGTTCTATTATGTTTGAAGCAGTGCCTCACTTCCCAAGACTTCTATTAGGAAGGGGTGTTAGAGGCCAGGCTTCTTTCCAGCACTTTTTCTTTTTACACTGCTGCAGTAAGTGCACTAGTAGGTATCCAGGGTGAGCCCCGCTCTGTGGCAGATTGAGGTACAATGTGGCCACACACACACCCCTGCCTTCCCAGGAGTGTGGAGCTTCCCTTCCTTTTCCAGGCTGGGGGTCGGTTTTGGTGATTTTTTTTCCCCCTAGAAATTTGGAGATTTAGGAAAATTAAGTCAAAAAAGTAGAAAACCTAAACAGATTATAATGACTAACAAAAATGAATTAGGGCCTGGGGTTGTGGCTCAGCAGTAGAGCGCTTGCCTAGCACATGCAAGGCACTGGGTTCGATCCTCAGCCCCACATAAAAAATAAATAAATAAATAATATAGGTATTGTGTCCAACTATAAGTAAAAAATATTTTAAAAAGAAAAAAGAAAACGAATCACAAACAACCCCATCTGTAAAAAAGAAATGACATTCATGTAGCTTTGGTTTTTTATCCTCCCAGGTGAGTTTTACCACTCCTTTAGTGAATCTTGCCCTAAAACCTGCCTTTTCTGGTATTGAAGTGCAGCCTGCCTGCTTTGTCACTTACACACATACTCACTTGCCGCCTGTGATGGGTCTCACTGCTGAAAGGGCACCTGTGGCCCCAGCGGACATGCTGGCTGCTCAGGCTGCCAGGCCCTGGCTGAGGGATCCTCTGCCCTCATGCTGCAGCTGTGTGGGCGTTGCACTGTCCCTTCGATGCTTTGCTGTGTTTTCTTTCAGAGATTATCCATAGGGAGTTCACTTTTGTCCTTTTTTGTTAAAAATTAAAAAATCAAGTCATCATACCTTCAAACTTTGCAGGAAACTAAGCCTAGAATTTTTGGTTCAAAATAATCCCTTCCCCCACCGAACTCTGCAAATAAGTGTGGGAGCCTACTCATGTGAACAGAGCCCTGGGTGTAGAATGTGTTTGCAGTAATCCTGTCTCACCATGTTTTTGTGTCAGACACAGTTATGATCACGTTTCACACGAGGGCAGGGTCTTTTCAGTGCAGCATTTGTCTTTTCCTTTCTGATTTGTGTCATAGGGTCTGTGAAATTCAACTTCATACTTGTTCATTAATTTGCTTACATTTTGCCACATTCAATTTTAGCTATTGGGGCTTGTTTCAGGCACTAAGTATAATGGTATTTGCAGTAGATGAGAGATTTCTGACTCATTCTAACTCATGTGAAAATTCAGCATATATTTGTTTAAAAAAGGAGTTTTTTTTAAGGAGGTCCTTTTTTTTAATTTTTAAAAAATATTTATTTATTTTGCTCTAGTTGTGCACAATGCATTTATTTTTACGTGGTGCTGAGGATTGAATCCAGGCCACGCACGTGCTAGGCGAGTGCTCTACCGCTGAGCCACAACCCCAGCCCTTAAGGAGGTTCTTAAATCCAGATTATTACTAGGCAAGTCATTATTTCAAGTCTCCAGATAAGTGACTACTGTTGCCTTCTGAAGCGATAGCCGCTTGGAGCAACAAAGCCGCGGGAAGAAGTTCAGAGGCGAACTGGATACAAACAGGCTTTTTATTCTGATAACTTTTCTCTCTGGCTCTAACAACGACTTTTTTAACACGCACCACACACACCACCAAACAACCAACACACCAAATGGCGCAGACCCGATCAGCAATCTCCACTCAAGTCTCTTGAGATCCCGGGCCAAGTCCCACGAGATCCCGGGCCAAGTCCCATGAGACTATGGAAGGCGACAATGCCCAAACATCTCCATGACCTGTAGTCAACCGCAATCTTAGCCATCTCCCCAAACAGGGCTCCTGCAGACTACCAGGTATCCACATACTTGTCAGTTCTGCTGGGCTTAAGCATAAAGTACTTCCTAAGTGTCAAGATGGTGACAGATCAAGGAAGTGTTTCCTGGCCAGGGAAGGGTTTGGGTTGCAGACAAGTGGCACCGATTTACCTTTGACCTCAACACAATCTATACCACCAGCAAAATCACTGTACTGGTTAAACTTACCACTGGGACAGGCTTCTCAGGCCAATACCACGAGGAGTCCTTGTGCCAGTCAGATGTCACCTACCCTCTACCTGGACATGCTCTCATTGCAGGTGTCTCCCTGTTGAGCAGATCAGATGGGCCATGGAGCAGCAATATCCTTGCCCTGGGTCACTCTTGTTCTATGGGCTTTTAAATCATCCTGATGAAGTGGTTGTGGGCACTCTGAACTACAGCAGTGTACTAATGAGGAGATACTAGTCTATTTCAGTATTGTGGATGTTTGCAATTGAAGTAGTTTTACATAGGAACATTATACACAGATCAGCACAGCTGAGGAGGAAGCTTTAGCACTGATCCCATTTCCCTTCTCTGTGCTCTTTTGGCCCTTCCAGGGTGAGGATCCATGACCTCCGCACTGATAAAAAATTGCCCTGTCACTCTCCGCCCACCAGCTTGGGGTCTCTGCAGTCCAGATGGATGACTGGAAGATTGTCAGTGGAGGCGAGGAAGGCCTGGTGTCTGTGTGGGACTACCGCATGAACCAAAAGCTGTGGGAGGTCCATTCCAGGTAAGCTTGTTCCTCATGTGTTTTTAGGAATAGTAGTCACAGGAACCATCACGCCAGTCACCTGAGCCAGGCACTGTACTAAGTGCTTCCTCAAGTGCATCCTGTGAGCAGACTGTGCTGCTACCTCCAGGGTTCAGATGAGGAACCAGAGGCTGGGACGTGGCACTGCTCCAGAGAGATGCAGTTCCTCTCTCTTACAGCATCCATTGCCATAATTCATATCCAGCCCCAAAGAGGCCCAGGCTTCTCTAAGAAGGGCCAATTTCTCATAAGTGCTGTTCTGGATATTTTAGAATTCCTCCATCTTACTAAAGCTAGCTAAAAACTGCCGGAAGCAAGCTCAGCTAGACCATGATGTGGCTCCCACGGAGGCGCAGGTGGGAGGGCTGCACTGGGGTGTCTGGTTGCAGGATGATCTGCCTGTCGCCTGGACTTTCCTCACACTGTGTAGAGGGGCGCCTAGGACTGAGAGTGTTCCCGTCTCAAGTGAGGAATTTACCATCTCAACCTTTCCTGAGAGTACTGAAGAGAAATAGATACCATGCTAAGCACAGGCATGTGGCTTTGTGGATGTAGGACTTTTTTTTTTTTTTTCAGGCTATTGCGATGCCATACCAGGCATCTCCATTTCTTTCTTTCTTTTTTTTTTTTTACATTCTAATCAGTTATACAAGACAGCAGAATGCTCTTTGATTCATTGTACACAAATGGAGCACAATTTTTCACTTCTCGGTTGTACACACAGTAGGGTCACGCACTTTTTTTTTTTTTTTTTTTTTTTTTTTTTGAGTACCAGGGATTGAACTCCGGGGCACTTGACTACCAAGTCACATCCTCAGTGCTACTTTGTATTTTCTTTAGAGACAGGGTCTCACTTAGTTGCTTAGCACCTCACTGTTGCTGAGGCTGGCTTTGAACTCACGATCCTCCTGCCTCAGCCTCCCGAGCTGCTGGGATTACAGGTAAGTGCCACTGCACCCAGCTGGCACAGTGGTTAAAAAGTTTTGTGTGAGCCTGCTCTTAACCTTTAAAGCAGAGGCTCCTGGAGCTGACCAAGGCCATTCCCACCTCCACAGAGGAAGGTGTATGCCCTCGGTACCCCGTAAGGAGATATTGTGGGTGAGGTGGCACATGCCTGTAATCCCAGCAACCAGGACACTGAGGCAGGAGGATTGCAACTTCAGTGCCAACTTGGGCAACTTAGTGAGACCCTATCTCATAAAAGGCTGGGGATATAGAGCACCCCTCAGTCCAATCCTCAGATTGCAAGAAAAAAAAAATAGACAGCAAGGTGAAGTGGAGAGTAGCACTGGCGTGTACTGTGGCCAGCAGCTTTGTTCACATGAGCGCCCCGGCGGTGTCACCACCACCCAGCTCTGTCTCTTTCCATCCCTTCCCTATTGGCACAAGCCCTTTTCTGATTTCTGTGATGATACACTGTTGCCACCAGGTGGTGCCAAAAGCAAATAAAAGTTCTACATTGGACTCCCAGAAGCATTTGCCTTTAAGGAAAACCTGTATTTGTTTTAAAGAGCTGGCTCTGGAGGGCAGCTCCAGGAGGTAGCCTCGCCTGTGCTGGCTCTGCTGGCTCCCTGCACCCTCTGGACAGGCCATTTGGTGCTGCCAGGTCTCCCAGAGGTGTGGGCCTGCCCCAGCTTTTGCCTTTAAAGTGCTCAGCACTGGCTTTTCTCAGACAAGGGAGCCTCCTCATCCCCCCATAGTCCCCTGCCCAGAATCCACGGACTCACCCACATCCTCCCTGAGCCCTCTGCTCATCCTGAGCATAGTCCTTTGTTGTGTTGTCACTTTCATGTCCCTTCTTCTGTTTCGGACTCCTCAGCCAGCCTCTGGGTCCTCCCCACCTGTCCGTGACACATCCCCAGGCCTGAGCCCTCCCTTCTCTCTCTCGCCGTCTTGCCTGGTGTCCCCCTGGCTGGGCGCTGATGCCCCCTTTGGTTGCATTACTCAGGAGCATCCTTTGCCACAGCACCCAGGGCTCAGCCTGAATGGGCCACTCCTGTGCTGGCCTGGTGTCCCCTCAGCCCTGCATGTCCTCCCAGGTGCTTCAGTCAGTTCCATTCCTGGCAGCTGTCACTTCTCGTGTGCTGTGGTGGCCTTGGCTGAGTGCTGTGGAAGTGCACCTTACCTTTTCCCTGGCGAGGAGCTGCTGAGAGCGGCTGCCCCTTGCGGGAGCCATTGGTGTTGCAGGGCGTGGCCAGCTCAGCACTGTGGCCGCGGTAGGCGCTACAGAAGGTTTCTAGAGTGAAAGTCTGTTAGACTTGAAGCCATCACTTGCCAAGATATTCTCAATGTGCTGTCACAGCCCAAGCACAGGTGTCATTTGTAGTGCTGACTAAATGGCTAAAGCCTTACAGATCACCATTAAACGTCCCCACATGCTGCAGATGGGAACCTGGCTCAGAGCTCGGGAAGCCTGCCCTGGACGACTAGCCTGGGGGGCAAAAACGGGGCTGGTCTACACTGCGTGTTGCCCATTTGTCTCAAGTTGAGTGTGTGTGGGACTCGCTGAGGCGAGACCCTGCCATGCAGGGAGGGATGAGCAGGGCCTGGAGGGTCTCAGACTCCTGCCCGAGGCTGCGCTGCCCCATGCTGTGCTCTGGGCTTTACCTAAGAGGTGTGTCCCCTCTCTCCCCACACTCCAGGCACCCTGTGAGGCACCTCTCGTTCAACAGTCACAGCCTCGTCACAGCCAACGTGCCCTACGAAAGGGTGGTGCGGAACTCGGACCTGGACAGCTTCGCCACGCACAGGAGGTCAGCAGGGTCTGGGGGGCCGCATCTGTCACGTCCACAAGGACGATCTCAGTTGGGTTTCATTAGTGGGAACCCTGTGCCACACGGCCCCCGTAGACACCCAGGTGTGGCCATTCTTCTTATAGGAATTGGGATTTTTTTTTTTTTTTTAGTTGTACACAATGCCTTTATTTTTACGTGGTGCTGAGGATCGAACCCGGGCCGTGCACGTGCTAGGCAAGCACTCTACCACTGAGCCACAACCCCAGCCCCAAAATTGGGAACTTATCTGTGACCTCAGCAGAGCCAGGAGAAGCACTGGGGGCCTGTCAGAGCCCTCCCCAGCCACTCGCTGCAGCTGGTGCTGGCCAGCGGCCCCGAGCTCCAGCAGGCCTACACACCTACACACCTGCCTGTGCCTAGAACCCAGTGCCAGGCCTGGCCCTCGGAGCCCCTGTTCAGTCTGCTGGTGACTCAGCTGCCCATCAGAAGAGATCCCTGTGCAGGGGGCTCAGGGGCCTTTTCTTGGACTGTTGGCCTGGCTCCCGAGTGCCCCTGCTGTGAGTGCTCCCCCAGCTGACCCACCTCACATCCAGAGGCCTCACCTCCACATCCTGCTCAGCTCTCGTCCCAGGATTCTGAGTGTCTGACACGCTGTGGGCCCCAAGATGAATTGCTGTCCTGTCTCAAGCAAATGCCTTCTACAAAGACAGGGCGAGGACCAGGAATGCCATCCTGACCTGTTGTCCCCTCTGCTTTCTCTAGACACCGGGGGCTGATTCATGCCTATGAGTTTGCAGTGGACCAGCTGGCCTTCCAGAGCCCTCTTCCTGTCTGCCGCTCATCCTGTGACACCATGACCAGTTACAACTATGACCTTGCGCTGACTTTCCCCTGTGACAATATTTAGTGCCTCATTTGGGAGCAGGGAGAAAGATGGGAAGGACCAATTTTATAAACTTTCAAACCACAGGAGAGCTGTCTGCAGGGTGGCAGGTGCTGGGGGAGCCAGCTGCTCCTGAGTGCCTGCACGCTCACCTGCCTCTGCTGCTCTCAGCCACGTGCAAAGCATGGGCGTGTGCCGTGGCTCCTTTCACCCAGCCCTGTTCTCTACGGTTTTGAGTAATACACCGATGACTCAGACTTCGCCTGCTCTCCTCATGGCCCTTCCCTGGCCCCAGCTGGAGGCCTGGTGAGCTCCATGCTCTGCACCACCAGGCTCAGCTGGACCCTGGCTCCTGCCCTGGCGGCTACCTTCCCAGCCTCCAGACTCTTTCAGGGCCTTGTGGGCCTTGGGATGTGCTGGTCTCTGGGCCTACGAAGCCCATCCTTTGGGTCAAAGATCAAGTATTGACTCAGGTGGACTCCTTTGAGCTCCCACCTCACCACTACCCAGTGTAACCTGGATAGCAGTGCTTTTTCTTTATAGCTTTTGCCATAGTTTAGAAGTATATATTTATACAATTATTTCATTAAGAACTATTTTGCTTTCTATTATGTCCACAATATATGATACAAAGTATTTTCTCAATATTCACAAACTAAACAGCCATCCTCCAAAGGGAGAGGCCAAGGAGGGACCGTGCCTTTAACCCCTGAAGATAAAACAGGACCATGCAGGAGAGTAGTCAGAAGTAGCTTCCCTTCCCAGAGTAGGGAGCCATTGCGTTGGTCTTGATTTACTTTTTCTAAACAGCAGCAGCAGCAGCTGCTCTACCTTCAGCACATGCTGAAAGCGCTTGCCTAGCATGAGACCCCTGGGTGCCATCCCCAGCCTAAGATCCACATGCAGTGGGTCCTCAGCAGATGGAGTCACTGAACAACCTAAAGACCTGGAGGGTTTATGCAACGCCATCAGCAAGCTTGATCCAGGAGATGTGTGTGGAACCTCGTATCATTTCACATGTCCACAGATCACGTACGGAGTCTCTGACTGCATGAGGTTGACACCATGTGGCCAGGTCATGGCCAGTTCCCTGACCCTGTACAGTGCAGTTAGAACGCACCACAAAGCAAAGGAATGAAAACATGCCCCAGGATTCCAAGCCTTCAGAGTAGGACTTGAAGAGGGCTGTTAACAGAAAGGGGAAATGTGGATTCTCAGTCCCAGGGCAGTGGTGACAGTGGACATCCAGAGCAGGGGCTGAGGCCAGAGAGGAGCTGTGATGCAGCAGGAGTCGAGGCCTCCCCACAGACGCTCAGGAGAGGCCATGTGGCCCCAGACAAAGTGGAAGGAGGAGGCTGAAAGGCCACAAGCAGACACAAATTGTGCAGCTCTTGATAAACAAAGTACAAGGACTATTAGAGACATTAAAATGCTGACCTCAGCAGGAGGTCACCTGCTGCCTCATCTGAAGAGCAGTGAGCGTGGATCCTGGGTGCGGGGATGGAACCCAGGCCCCGCCCAGGCAAGCGCTGTGCCACCAGTCACCGAAGCTTGGGGAGGGTCCTCGGCTTGCTTCAGTCAGCCACCCTTACCTCCCCGCGCCAGCCCTCCAGGAGGACGGAGCCAGGTGAAGGGCCAACTGGGGAACTACCCTCCCCAGCCAGAGAGTGCCCCTCCCAGACTGCCCCCAGGAGCAGGCTGGCCCCGGCACCCCGCCCCCGTTGGCAGTGCGGTGCTGTGCCCCACTCTGCTGACCTGGGCCATGTAGCTGGACCCTGGCGTTTCTTCTCGGGAGCGGCTCCCTCCAGGCTGAGCAGCTCCTTCTATGGGTGCGGCCCACCTCCCTAGCCTGGCAGCCACTGAAGGTAATTGAAACATCTAGAAGAGTAAGACACAGGAAATTTCTCTGAAATTAAAAAGTTTTAAACTATTAGTACTCCCTGCTAACAGCCAGTCCAGGGTAAAATGTTTGTAACACATCCCCCACCCTCAGGAAAATAGCCTGGAATTTTGAAGGAGAGTTATCAGACCCACACTGAAACCTCCATGATTACCAAACTCGTCTGTTTTCAGCACCAGAGCCTCCTGGAGAACCCGCCCTGACTGGGAGGGTAAACCAGCATCTCCCCGGTGGTCAGAACCCCGGCCCTGGCCACCTGCCTCACCTGCATCCCCCCTGGCTTTGCAGGAGCTGCATCCCAGGTCTGTGCTGAGTGGATTTGGCATCTGCATTTCCTGTCAGCTCTTCTGCTTCTCAAACTCTTCCTCCTGTGCTCTTCCCCAAACAGAAGAGACTCAAATATGCCACTGGGGGTGGTGGGGGCAGAACACTACCGGGTCTCATCCCCAACACGTGACACACCTCCTGCCTGTGTCTGTTCTGATATTAAACGTTGTGAACTTTGTTATCGCTCACGTTGTTCCAACACTCTGGCAGGGTACATGGTGGCAGGCCCCTCCTGGCACAGCACAGAACCAGCTCCCACCTTCTCTCCTTGACGGAGGTCCACAGCTGAGGCTTCCCCAGAGCCTCTACCACAGGCCTTCCCAGTGCAAGGTCAGAGACCCACAGTGTGGCACAGGCAGCCTCCAGTGTGGCCATTTCGATAGAGTTATCTTTCATTGCATGGAAGGGACTGCAGTGCCCCTCCCCCAGCTTCCATCCCTCCCTGCATTGTGTTCGCCTTGGTCCAGGCAGTGAGTCACACGTAGACACCAGGACAGCAGCATCTTCCCTCCCAATAGAAATGCTGCCCTAGCCACCCACTCGGGTTTCAGCTGATCAAAGGAAAAGCTGGATTTCCCCAGCAGTGGCGATTTGGTCCTTGCTGAAAGAAAAAGGAGACACCTTCATGCAGTCCCCTGAGGACTAAAGACCTGGAATTTAACCCATCAGGTCCCAAGCTGTACATTCCACAAATCTTTCAACTAAACTGACCCAGGTGCCTTAAGAGATTGAAATCGATCTGGAGCATATGTCCTTTCAAATATAAAATGTACTTTTTTCAAAGAATTTTTATTTTCTCAAAATAGAACCCTGAAAACATTTATTTCAAAAGTTACTGAAAGGTTTTTTGTCTTTTTTTTTTTTTTTTTTTTTGCTCAAATTGTTTTTCTGGATGTCCCACATCTGGGACAGTGGGACTGAGCAGGTCCGGGGGTGGCACTACCCACCCATTAAATGGCCAGCATCATTGCTGCAAGCCGGCTTTGCTCACCCTTGTGCAGGTCCCTCTGCTCTCGGTAACTGGCGGCCGCTCTTAGGTGGCCAGTGACAGTGGGCCCAGGCAGGGCAGTCCCCTCCTTCCTGACCGGGCCCTGCTCTGCAGAGCAGCTGGTAGCAGCGAGCTCATGGTGCCGGCTGGCCCAGGCCGCGATGCTGCGAGCCACACGGACCTGCCCGCGTCACCCTGCGCAGCCAGGCCAGATGGTCACCTGGCTCCCGCAGCAGGGCCTGCAGCGACTTGGACAGGGCTGCCTCTAACATGCAGCGGCAGAGTCCCTCTCACTGGGCCCCAGTGTGTGCCACGTGGGCGCCGGCCTGTCTTTGGCCTCTGGTGTTGAACGTGAGCTTCAGAAGCAGCCATTTGCTCTGCACCGGGAGCCGTTCTGTTCCGAGGAAGGGAGGGAAAACTCCCCTGCCTTCCCCAGCTGAGCCCAGCCTGCCCATCTTTCTTTCCTTCCCTTGCCCAGCGTGAGGACGAATGCCGCTTTGTCACTTCTCTAAGACGAAGGTGACAGCAAGGCACTTGCACGCCCCTTGACCTCACTACCGCCCCACCGGAACAGCCCTGGGATGCCAACACCAAGAACCAGAGCTTGTCCCCGGAACAGATGCATGCTGAGCAGCCGCCGGCCCTCATCCGGGTCTCCCGTCCGGGGGCCGGTTTCGCCCACCTACCGACCCTGCTGGCACTGGTTCAGGTCTGGCAGAGCAGGAGACAAAGGTGCCACTGGAAGACGTGGGGCTGTGGCCCTGCCTCCTCCCACTCAGCTTCCCAGGCCTTGCCAAGGTCGCTGCGTGGGAGGACAGCCTGCGAGGCCTGTTTGCAGAGCCCTCACCCAGGCGACTTGTATTTTTAACTGCTAGGCTCCTTACGACTGAGCGCCTCTTGCAGCGCAGCAGAGTTCAGCCTCAGCCTCGTGAAGGGAGGTGGGGGGCAGATACAACTGCTTTGGCCCCTCTCCTGTTAGCAAACAAAAGAACTTTCCAGTCCTTTGGACCAGAAAATAATAGTTTTGTTAAAGTCTAGCAATAATTTGTTCTCTAAGAGGCCTGACCTGGAGGCTGTGGTGATCTTGCTGTTTGCTTATCCATGATTCATGTGTGATGTGGCTGCAGAAGGTGTCCCCGAGGAGGGCCTCAGGTTTCCACTACATAGCCCTTTTGTGAACCTACCAACTTAATGGGTTTGTGTCAAACCACCGTGTTCTTTCAACATTCAAAAGCCAACTTTTCAGCCGAGTGTAGTGGCTCAGGAGGCTGAGGCAGGAGGATCGCGAGTTCAAAGCCAGCCTCAGCAAAAGTGAGGCACAAGCAATTCAGAGAGACCTGTCTCTAAATAAAATACAAAACAGCGCTGGGGATGTGGCCCAGTGGTCGAGTGCCCCTGAGTTAAATCCGCGGTACAAAAAAAAAAAAAAAAAAAGCCGACTTTTCCCCTTGGTAACTTGCAATATAGGATGGGATCCCACCTCCGACTTGATTCCCAGCAATAAAGTGGCCTCTGCCCAGCAGCTGAGTCCCTGCTTGGTGTTCTCCACCCACAGCCTGGGGACCTCAAAGTACCTACTTATCAGCATCCTTCAAATATTTGACTTAGTACTGGGCTCTGCTTAGTTCCTTTTAATCGCTTGCCTGTCTTAGAAAAGATTTCAGCACAAACAGCACCTGCTGGGGCAGCCACAGTTGAGACACCCCTGTCATTCAGTTCATGTCCCCATCCAGGGAATGAGGAGGGCTGGCTGCATTTGGTCAGGGTCTGTGCGGCCAGAAATGCCCTCCCAGACATGCCCGAGAGTCCACAGGTAAGAGAAGCCATTCCTGAGCTTCCTGCCATGCAGACTGCACTGCCCAGATGGCAGGGCTGTCACCAGACCCAGGCCCAGAGCAGCAGCCCTCGGTCTTTGATGATCAAAGGCCCTGGGGAATTAGCCTGCCTCTCCTGGGAGGCGTTTGTACCTCTGAGGACCAGGCCAGATAACTCCCACCGGGGAGCAGGGCGGAGACTCCAGGTGACTTGTGCCCCACAATGGTGGAAACGCACCCTGCCCCGCAGGGAGACGGCTTCCTCAGTGCTTAGGAGCAAAGAGCTTTCTTCTGAGCGGCAGGGACTGGGCTTGTGAACTGTTCTCATTTTAATTAGCTGTGGAGATAAGCTGTGGCCTAAAGCTTCAAAGACCCCAGCAGGCAGGCCCCCGAGGTCTGCAGAGGGAGCACATTTGATGCCTGTCTGTCGTGGCCACGTCTCCCCAACTAGGGCACAGGGGCTGAGGGAAGGTTATCTATTATTGATAAAAAGCATTTTACATTCATGAATTGCCTTTGTTGAAAAGAACAAAATAGAAGCAAATTGGGAGAGCCCCAGCACCCCGGGCTGCCAGCGCTCCCTGCAAAGATTCCCTGGGGACAGAGGAGAGGGGAGGCCGGGAAAGCGGGGTTTCAGACACTTCCTGGACACAAGCTCCTGAAGATGCGGACCCCGCCCTGCTGTCCCAGTGACTTGTAGACCTCCAGCATGCAGCCTAGAAGCTAAGAGGACCCTGAGAGGCAGGGGGCCAGGGGCCAGGTGAGGGGGCTCATCCTACCCAGGACACTACCTGGGTTCTGGGAAGTTGGCAGGGTTTTGTCACCCCTGTCAGATGGCAGGCACCTGGAAGGTGGGACGCAGAGGCCTCCGCCTATGCTCCTGCTGTCACCAAGTCCAGACGTTTGTTGAATCAATCCTAATCTAAGAAGCAAGGCCCTGGCGGTGGCTTCAGGCCTGTCTGACCCAAGCTGAGCCGAGCGGCCTCCTGGGGAGGCGGCTGGGTCCAGGCTGTGGCTGGGCCTTCCTCAGGTGGCACCTGCTGGCCAGGTACCTCAGATGGGCAGCCCCATGCCTGCCTCAGTTGGGCCCGTCACCCAAGTGCTGAGGCCCCAGACTCCACCTCCCTCCTGTTGCCCCCACGCTGTCCCTGGCACGGCCCCTCGAGCTCAGCACGCTGGCTTGCCTTTTGAATTTAAGCAACAGCTCGTCCCTTGGCCCCAGAGCAGCCCGCGGACTCCTGACCGCCGGGAAGTTGTTCTTTCTCGTGCCTGTTGGGGTAGACATGCACCCACGTGCTGCCTAGAATCACCCCAGACTCTTCATGTGGGGCAGGGAAAGCCTACTGCATGCAGCTGAGCTCCGTGGGGACTGCCATCGCCTGGCTGGGACGACCACCTGCAGGCAGGTGGCTGGGGACCCCGTCCAGAGCCCAGAGAAAGGAGGCTCCCTTGGCAGCCACCCCTCCCCCACCAGGCTTTCCACTGAGATGACACTGGGTGACAGTTGGGGTCAGTACCGTTAGCTACAAGCACAGAGTCACTGTCCCCTAGGACAGGCTTCGGGCAGTTGCATCAAAGAACAACCCGAGCTTCTACACCAGGAGGGCAACGATGGTGACAAAAGCAGAGGTGCCCTGGGTTTGTCCCCCTCGGGGGCAAGCTTCACCTGGAGTCACACCAAGCACAAATGTCACCGACCACACGAAACGTCCAAGCCCTAGTTTCTACCACTGTGAAGAGTGGGGGGCTAGGAGCGCATGCGTACACACACGTGTGCGGGCCCCGGCTCAGAGGACGCTGGGAGGCTGCCGTGGCGGCCCTGGTGGGGACAGCCAGGCCAGGCCCACAGCCGTCCTTTCATGCCTTTCATGCTCTCAACCCCAAGGCCAGGGCCTGAGCAGATAAGACAGGGCACGCTCAACACGAAAGCTGACTGCAAACCAAGCACGCAGAGTGCAGCGGCCAGTCATCAGAAGAACCTTCTGGAAGGCTGGAAAGCCACCTCCCAGCGAGTGTCAACAGGAGGCGTGAGGCACATCCAAGTGGGACCGCCAGCAAGAGGCCTGGAGGACAAAACTAACAAAACCTCGCACAGCCGGGGCACTGTCCAGGGCCAGGCGCTGGGGACCCACAGAGGGCAGCAGAGACCCCACAGTCAGCTCCACGCGGCCCTCCGCCAACCCTCCCACCACCACCATTACCAAGACCAATGACTCGTCTCCATGGCCCAGACCACAGCTTGCCCCAACCAGAAGGTGACGAGAGTCGGGGGAGGTGCTCACCGGGCAGGCCTGGGGACTCGGGGTCCTGGGTGTGCAGCTGGCCCGTCCTGACAGGAGCCTGGGCGAGCAGCCCCAGCCAAGGCCCCCTACCATCAGAGCCTGGGGGGGGGGTCTGCAGCCAGCCAGTGGGGAACCCCAGCACCCATGGGCGACAGTGGGCACATCCAGGGCTCCACCCGTGCAAACACTGGTCAGGGAGGCCAGGCCCCACCCCAGGCCCCAGCCCAGGCCCCCGTGGACACACACGGCACAGTGGTGGCTCTTCCTGGGTTTTTTTTGTGTGGTACCGGGGATTGAACTCAGGGGCACTCGACCACTGGGCCACATCCCCAGCCCCTTTTTGTATTTTTATTTAGAGACAGGGTCTCACTGAGTTGCTAAGTGCCTCGCCATTGCTGAGGCTGGCTTTGAACTGGCGATCCTCCTGCCTCAGCCTCCCAAAGTGCTGGGATTACAGGCGTGCGCCACCGCGCCCGGCTTCTTCCTGGTTTCACCACCTCGGGCTCCTCAGCCAGGGGACTCTGCGCCAGCAACCAGCACGCACTGCACCCAGAGCAAACAGTGCTCCTTCCAAACCAGCCCTTTAAGACGATCTGGCCACCGCCCGCCCCTTACTCAGTCTGGGGCCGCCCCACGGCCAGCCCAGGTGAGGAACGGACCCAAGCCGTGCTCAGTAACAAACCTTTTTTTTATTATTATTGTTGTAATTAGAGATAAAAACTGCAAAGTCCCACATACCACACCCTGAATGGCACAGAGGGGGCACGAGCTCGGCCATGTCCAGGAGCCGCAGGGAGGCGCGGGCCAGGCGGCTTCCCCCCGGCAGCGGGGTCAGTGGCAGAGGGCGATGGTCTCCATGTTGAGGAAGCGGACGTGCATCTTGGTCTCGATGTCGATTCCCTGCCAGATCTGGAAGGGACGGAGCAGCGTTAGGGGCGTCCCCACTTCTGCCAGCACTGCCCGGGGCCCAGGCCTGTCGCCCGCCCACCCGCCCCTGTCCCCGCCTGAGCCACTCAGGGCAGGGGAAGGCCCAGGGCTGCCGGGAGACTCTGAGCTGAGCAGGAGAACCAGTCCCATCTGTCCGCCTGCTGGTTAGTGTGTCGGTGACATTTGGATTCTCCCGAGAGTGTCGCAGCTCGCTATGATTAAGCACAAACGCGAGCTCCGCTCCAGTCCCTGCCACCGCACCCTCCCCTTGGGGCTCTGTGAGCCTCAGGCCAGCGCCACAGCCCCACCAGCCCCTCTTCATCACTCGATGCGGGGACCTCCCCACCCACCAGCTGCCCACTTCACGGAACACTGGGGGGACTCTGGTGACATGGGCCTCGCTGGATTTTGTGGACTCGCAAGGGCTGCCAAGTCACAAAGTGTGATCAGGCCACCATCACTGATCAGAAGCACACGCAGTCTGGCCCTCATGACCCAGAGCTCGCCGTGGTCTAGGCAGCCGAGCTCTCGCTCTGCCCGGGAAGGGAAATTCCCACCTAATGTTCAAGTCCAAGGCCACACACCAGGCACGGCGTTACCGTCCGTCCTGGCCAGGGCTCTGGTACTGTCCCCACCACCCCCACGACTACCCTTTCTCCTACTCCTTGGCAACCCGGGGCCCAGGGGCGCCACAGATGGGGAGGCGCGAACAGGAACCAGGGACCTGGTGGGCGGGTGACTTCTCGCCGCCTCCCGGCTTATGTAAGAACTTCAAGCTCTCAAGCTGTCACTCAGCAACTCCAGGGACAGCCACGAGGCTGGGGAAGTCGGAGCTGCAGGGGCAGCCAGGTACAAGGAGGCCGGCCGGGGGACCCTTCTTGTCACTGTCACTGCCCAGTCTCCCAGGTGCCTCCCAGTCCCTGCTCCTGTTCTGGGTGCTGCGAGGGACACAGAAAACCAATCTGGTTCCACCCAGGAGGCTCCAATTCATTGGGTGGATGAGGTGGTCTCAGGGTGGTTTCTGCTAAGCGCTGGGCGGCAACATGGTCACCAGGGCCCCTGGAAGGGACCAGGGAGGGGAGCGGAGAGGAGGGAACCTGGGGTGTCATGAAAGAGCCCCCACAGGTGCAGGAACAGGTTTGAGAAACCCCTAGGGGCAGGCTGCTTTCTGAGGCAGAGAGATTCATCCTCCATTCTGGCCTCTCCTTCCCTGAGCCTCCCTGCCTCCCCAGGCTCCTAGGTCCTCATTCTATTATCTTGCTTGGGCATCACTTTTCTGGACAAGCAGGCCCCAGTACAGGCCAGAGGGACCCTGCTTACAAGCACACCCTGCCCAGGGCTGAGATGGGGTCAACTGCATGGGACAAAGGTGGCTGCTGAACTGTGACCCAGAAGTCCCCTTCTGGGCTTCTCCTTGCAGCTGGGTCTGTGCTTCCTGCCCTGCCATCTGCCACCCCCTGCATTTGCAGATGGCTGGCCAGGTCAGAGGGCAGGCTTGGAGGAGAGCCCTCAGCCCTGGGGCCTGGCCCCACTCCAGCTCAGGCCCTGTGGGCCCGGCTGCGGCCTCTGGTGCTGTTCCGCCCTGGCCTCCCTGCCTCCCTCAGCTCCCAGGAAGGCCGTGGAGACACGGTTTTGAGGATGTTCAGGGCCAAAGCAGGCGGGCTCCTCGGAGACCTCGACTATCCAAGCCTTGAGGAGCTGGTCAACTCCCTGCCCAGAGCCTCCGCCCTCAGCAAGGCCTGGACCAGCCGCACCACCTGCCCAGGGGCTGCAGCATCCATCATGGGGGGGGGGGGTGGACGGCCACTTAAAAATGACACCCAGACACGGCCAGGAAGCAAGAGGCAGAGCCATGCGTGGTCTGCTCCAGTTGGTGGCCATGCAGGCCCAGGAAGTTTCCAGAAGCCCTGCTCCACTGTGAACAGGGGTCGCCTCCGGGAAGGCGGCGTCCCAGGAGAGGCGGGAGTCGGCCTTTCATTGTCTACATGCAAAATAGGGCCAAGGATGTGGCTCAGTGGTCGAGTGCCCCTGGGTTCAATCTGCCCCCCCCAAAAAAGCAGTGAAGCCTGTTTACAGCCTCTTCAAGGCCCCTTCAACCTCCAGGGTCGTGCTGGTCCCTGGCACCCTGTCCCCACCCCCACTGCAGTTCAGAGCCACGTCTCCTGACCAGCAGCTCCATGAGGTCCTCGAGGCCTCCCTGAATCCCCCCACTCACACCTCTGTTCCTCCCCGGCACCCACCTTCAGGAAGTCCTCGAAGGTGATCCCCTCATACACTTGATCCGGTTCCTAGGGACAAGAGCGTAGGGCAGAGGGTGAGCGGCTGGGCCTCCCCCTCTCCTGGAGCCCACCTGCCTCCCCGTACCCAGAGTACAGAGGGTTGGGGCTGCTTTCCGGGTCATTTGCCTGCAGCCATAGACAGTCACCCGAACCCCAACATCCTGCTTGAGGCTGGTGCAGGCTCACCAAGGCCCCCCCAGCCCCCCACAGAAAGGCCTGGTGGGGGGGGGGGACAGAGCACTGGGCCTCCTTCCCCAGAGCCCACCCCAGCTCGTCCCCAGCAGCCCGGCTGCCAAGGCCCCTCCCCCGCCTCCGGGTCCTGCCACATCACCCCTGCTCTGATAAGAACTATTCTAGGCTAATCTACACGCACAGACCACTGGGAGAAGGGGCAAGGGAACGAGGGCCAGCCTCTGCGGCCCACCCTCGTGCCCATGAGTCACCGCGATAAGGTCCGGACACCCGGATGCGGGGCCCAGTGTGGCGAGTGGCGGCCTTGGCCTGGCTCCCGGGCCTCTGGCTCTCAAGTGTATTTGGCGATGCCTGTCTCGCTCTGTCCTTTCCTCTCTGGGACACCGGGGACACATGGGGGCTCCTGCCTCTGTCAACTCTACTCTGGGGCTCCGACAACCTCGTATCCAAAACCCCACCCCAGAGCACCTTTGTGACAGTGAACACCCAGCTAATGGCCCAGCGTCCATCACTAGAAGGCAGCTAAGGAAACCGTGGTGGTCCACACTGCCCAGCGCCTCCTGCTGCTAAGAAGGGGTCATTGACTCTGAGACGGGTGCACAGTGGGAGAGACCACACTGGCGGGGACCGCGTCTGCAGATGGGGTGCCTGCAAACAGCTCCCCAGACCCGGCCGGGCCCTGCCACCTGGGGCATGGACGTGGGGGTCAGGGCAGAGAAGAGGGCGGGCCGCATCGCTTCAAGTTCACTGTGCAAATCAAAAATCACAGTCAGGGCTTGGGGCGGGGCTTGGGGCGGGGCTTGGGCAGAGCGCATGCTCACTACATACGAGGCCCGGCTCCAGTCCCCAGCTTGAAACGTGCAAACACCGGGGCTGCAGCCGCGGCTCAGGGCAGAGCGCTTGCCTGGCACATGTGAGGCACCGAGTCTGATCCTCAGCACCACATAAAACAAATAAATAAAGGTGCCGTGTCCATCTGCAACTAAGAAATATATTTTTAAAAAAATAACAAAATATAGTATCAAGGACATACAAGTAATATTTGGGTTTCTGTAGGAAAACCAGCATGGTTCCCTGCAGAGAGGGGAAGGGGTTGGTGGGCGAGGCCAAGGAGAGACGGAGTCCTCAGGGCCTCTCTAACACACATACCCTGCACATCTAAGAAGACAGCGTAGGCTAGCATCCCGGGCCTCCCAGCCTACAGTCAAGATTTACCTTGACATTGCCACCCTGACACAGCCCAAGGTGGGCTCCAACTTACAGGGCCCCCCTGCCTTACAGGTGACGCCTCAGGATGCAAAGGCCACACTGCAGGGAGCAGTTCCTAAGGGCTGCTCCTGGTGGGCAGGGCTCTGCCCCCAGAGGGGCTGCTGTTTAATTTTTAAAACATTTATAAAACCCCTAGTTCTCGGAGCCTGGCATGCGTGAGGCACTGGGTTCGATCCTCAGCACCACATAAACATAAAATAAAGACACTGTGTCCACCTAAAACTAAACTATAAAAAATTAAAAATAAATTTAAAAAACCACTAGTTCTCCACTGGCCTGGGCCAGCCCTGTCCCCAAGGTTCCTTCCTCCTCTTCCCTCTCATGAGCATGGAAAGGAGTGGCCACGCTCTCTCCTGGGTCCCAGGTCTGTTGAAGGGAGACGGAGACCCAGAAGGGGCTGGAGGGTGGGGAAGGCAAGAGAGAGGGCGGAGGGGCTGCCCCAGCCCAAGTCCCCACCAGCCCCCCCAGAGCAGGGGAAGCTCTCAGAAAAGAAGTCACTGCGAGTCCATGGCTGGCTCTGCAAGTCCATAAGCGGGGGGACAGTGGATCATTTGTCTCTGGCGGGTGGCACGGTCAGAAACGTCCAGCGTCCTCAGAGTCCAGGTGGCGCTGAGTGGACGCGGCTGTTTATCTGTGACCATTAAACACGCGGAAGGCCTACTGAGGGCCCGCAGGTAAAAGAAGACGTCCCTCGGGCCTGTCCCCACCCTGTCGGGTCCTGCGCTGGCGGGCCGGGCCTCACTCCGCCGGCCACTCTGACTCGATGCAGCTGAGCAGACGCCAGCTGCCAGCAATTTCACTCCCCCAAATTAAGAAAACTGTCGCCAAATGAAGCTGGAGTGGGGCAGGGAGCAATTTGAAGAAGGAGAGTGTAATTAAATCAAGTGGGAATTTGGCTCCACAAGCCGGTGGGGGTCCCCACGCTCTGCCCAGGCCACGCGCCCTGCCAGCCGCCGCAGCTGATTTGCTGAGTGGTGGCTTCACCAGGCCAGAGCCTCCCTCTGGGCCCAGGAAGCAGCCAGGAGAAACAGGCCCGGCCGCCCGCAGCCCTGCGCCCTGGGGCTGGCTCAGCGCTGGCACAGCCTGGCACAAAGAGCAGCTCCCCAGAAGACCCCCTGCTACCCTGCCTAAAGGCCAGAGATCACACCAAACAGGGCTGGCGGGGCCTGAGCACCTGGTGCCTTGGGCAGGAAGGCCACAGTGGGACCTCCAGGCCCCAAGCCCTGGGGACCCTGAACTCTGCACCCCTGTTGCGCAGCTACCCAGGGCTGGGACTGACCCTCTCCTAGGGACAGGGAGAGCCTGGAGAGGCTTGGGTCTGTTCCAGGCCGGGCCCGGGGGGAGCAGTGAGCAGGACACCAAGGCCTGCCTGTGAGGCTGCCGCCCACCACACCCGGGGAGAGCGCGCTGGAGGGACCAGGCCGGGGACTCCCGGGCGCTCACCATCTGCCCCACGCACACGCTGGCCGCCTCCATCATGGCCCCGTCCGCAATGGAGCGGGCGGACTCCTTCTCGATGTGGGGGTTTCCAGAGAGCAGCTCCTCAACCACCTGCCGCGGGGCAGAGACAAACGGTGACCTTGAGCCTCCATCAAGGTCGAGGGGCAGGGGAGGCGCCAGGAGCCCGGGGCAGGGCAGAAGAGCATACTTTACATTTCGATATTCTTCCAGGGTGATGCGGCCATCGCTGTCCGAGTCGTACATGTGGAACAGAACTGGGGACAGCAAGGGAGAGGGGGACTCAGTGCGGTGAGGCCGGAGCCCTGCCTGGGAGTGCAGCCCTGCCCCCCAGCCACCCCACACTCTGAAATCTACACCAAACCTCAAGTCAGAACCTTAGGGGTCAAGGACACAGGCCAGGGGGGCTGACTGACCACTTCCCAGTGGGATGGCCTTGACCTCAGGCAAGTGCCTTAACTTCCCTGAGACTCGGTTTCCCCATCTGTGAAATGGGAAGACAGCGTCCTCCTCAGGGTCTCGCGAGGCCGAGTGCGCAGAGCAGGCAGGGGTGGGCCCGGCGCTCCCTGTGCGCTCTGAGTGAGGGCGACAGGACGCAGGTCCCGCTAACGTGAGGCCCAGGGTGCTATTATCTCAAAATACCAGGTCACGGACCCCATCCTGGTCCCTGGCTGGTCCTGGGGGCCGCGAGGAGCAGCGGCATCTCTGCCTCCCTCTCACTGACATCAGCATCCTGTGGCCCGCGGCCCAGCGGAGGTGAGGAGCTGAAGGGGTGGCCGCTGCCCGCAGCCCTCGCTCAGCCCTGAGCAGAGCTCTCCAGGACCCCTTGTCCCCAAGCCTGGAGGTCAGGGCTGCCGGAGACCACAGACAGCTGCAGAGGCCCAGCCAAGCTCAGGTGAGCCAACCTGGGCACAGCAGGCTTGCACCTGCGCCCCCCCGACTCCACGCCCCCGGACCCCCAGCCCTGCCCGCAGTGCCAGAGGAAAGCTGGGTGGGTGCCAGGTGTCTGCCTGGTCCGAGTGGCCCGGGAGGCCCCGGACGCCAGCCACGGTTCCCACCCGCTCTCCAGGCACATTCCAGAGCTAAACATAGCCCAGAAGACTGCGCCCTGGTTGTGGTGACAGGGATGTCAGGGTCATGGGAAAGTCCACCGAGGACAAAGGAGATGCGACTCGGGCCACTGCTTGGACACTGTCCCCCTGGCTGGCCAGGGGCACACCAAACAGGCTCTGGAGTCGGGGGACAGCGGGGGCTCCTCGGGGCTGGTCTTCCACAGACCCGAGCCTGGTTTAGGGAGCGCCACCCATGCACTAGGGCTCCATGTCCTCAGCGCCACTGTGTGACTGCAGATGGCACCTCTACGTCCAGGTTTGATGCTCAAGGTCACTGGGCCTCTGAGTGGGGGGCTGAATCGAAACCCACGGCTCCATGACCGCCCCCCAGCCCCAGAAAGCCACGAGCTGCCGGGCTGTTCACGAGACCACCGGATGTGACTCGGGAGGAGGGACAGCACCAACTCGGCCCTTTAGGGACTGACCGCACAGGACAGGAGCCCGCCCTCCTTCCACACATGGCCCAGCCCTGCTGCGGGGGAGCCAGGGGACCTGGGACGCACATCTCAGCTTCTCTTTCCGAGACAGCTCCACCTGCTCCTCGCCCAGGGTGGTGTCGATGGGCCGGAAGTAGGACATGATGGTCAGGAAGTCCTCGAAGTTGATCTCGTCCGCCAGGCCGCTGGGCCCCTTGCGCAGGTTCCTGCGGAGTGCGAGGCAGGGCGGGAGGGGTCACTCAGCCACAGCCGGATGCCACCAGGGCTCGGCCACCACGCTGCTCTCGGCCCAGTTCTGCTGCCCTAGAACCTGCTCTAGGGTGGCCTGGGGGCGGGGCCAGGAGGACAAAGCCCCGCACCTGCCCTGAGGAGGGAGGGAGGGACACAAGGTGGCTGTGGAGGGCCACAGAGGTGGGCACGAGGATGTGGGGAAACGGAGGCACCAGGCCATCCACCGGCTCAACCCAGCCTCTCCTTCATCTCAGGAGTCAGCAGACTGCGGCCCCTGGGCCCAGCTGGGCCTGCCTCTTATTTTGCATGCCACTTATTTTTGCACGTCCCATCCGCTAAGGGGCATTTTCTTGATTTTAAATGGCTAAAAAAAAATAAGAATTATATATAAAATTTATATATATATATATAAAATTCAGAGCCGGGCGCAGTGGTGCACACCTGTCATCCCAGCACTTGGGAGGCTGAGGCAGGAGGATTGCGAGCTTAAAGCCAGCCTCAGCCATGGCGAGGCACTTAGCAACTCAGTGAGACCCTGTCTCTAATAAAATACAAAAAAGGGCTGGGGATGTGGCCCAGTGGTCGAGTGCCCCTGAGTTCAATCCCTGGTACCAAAAAAAAAAAAAAAAAAAAACGAGGAGACAGAAATACCAAGTGTGGGACCAGGATGTGGCTCAGGGCTTAGCATGCCCGATGCCCTGTGTGCCACCCCCAGTCCCACAAAGGAAAAAAAAAATCTACCAAGTTTTGGGCCATTTGTTACACAGCCAAGATGCCTAACACAGAAAGCCCAGAGAGACCAAGTAAGCTGCCCAAAGTTGCCCAGCTATGAATCTAGAACCATCTGACCCCAAACCCAACACAGCCCCACAATCTGTACTGGGTCACGAGGCTGCTCTGAGTACACAGGTGCCATAAGTCACGAAGGACAAGGTGACCCTCCCTCGGGCAGTTTAAGGGAAAGAGCCCACCTGTTGTCAAAGAAGGCACGGATGATCTTGGATCGGATCGGGTTGAGCTCCAGGTCCGGGACGTTGTTGAAGTTCTCCTTGCTGGTTTCCGAGGAAGAGAACGAGAAGAAAGCAGACATGAGCGTGTCACCCTCACGTACCCAGCTGCACCGTTCATCCTGACACCCCGCGGAACAGCTCAGAGTTAAGAGAGGGTTGGAACGAGACTTGAGAACCAGACAGACTGGACATTCGCGCAGACACGAGGATGGGCACCCCCTTCCAGAGGCCCGTCCTCAGGCCCCAGGAGGGGAGCCCCTGCTTTGCCTGATCTGGGTTCTGAGCTTTGGAAAATAGACTGGCAGCTCCTCAAGAGCCACACAGTCACCACATGACCCAGCACCACCACTCCCAGGCACGAGCCCTGGAGAACCGAACACCTGTACGTGAACTTCACGGCAACATCACTCACAGTAGCCACTGGAGGAAGGAGCCAGATGTCTGCCGGCTGGTGAATGGGCAGACTGTGGTATGTCCATTCAGTGGCTATGACTCAGCCCTGAGAGACAACGATTCCTGCTACCACCAGGAGGAGGCTCAAGACAGATGGCAAGCGAAAGAAGCCAGTCACAAAAGGTCACATGTGCTCTGACTGCACCTAGATAAAGTGTCCCGAGCAGGCCAGTCCATGGACACGGAACAGGGTTGCCAGGGGTTGGGGTTGGAGAGTGGAAAGTGACGGCTGGAAGAATTTGGCTTCTTTTTGGGGCGACATCAACATTCCGGGATTGATGGTGGCACTCAGGTGCGTGACTCTTTAAATACCCTAAATCTCACTGAATTCTGCATTTTTAAGGGGTGAGCTATGTGGTATGGGAATTTTATTTCAGTAAGCTGTTTTTCAAAAACCACCACCTGTGGGCTTGGGGCAGGGGAGGGTGCATTTCCAACAAGGATGCCCCGCAGTGGGCACAGCTCACCCGCCTGTCCTCCTTCCCTGTTCTTGGAAGCTGCTTCCTGTTCACTTTTGGCTTGGGCTCTGGATGCCCATGACAGCGACCTTGGGCGGGGGGTGGGGGGACCCAGGACACAGGCCGGTGCTCCCGAGGACAAGGTGGCACACACAGCGGGGGAGGTGGGAAGACGGTCACCAGCCTGGGGACTCCAGACCTGGGCAGACTGGTGCTGGGCGAGGGGGGGCCCCAACACTGAACTGGGAGGGGCCCCAAGCACGTGGCCCAGCCTGCACTGCCCTCCCCTCCCAGGGGGAGCCCGAGGCCAGGGAGGCACAGGCGCGAGCAGGACCCGGGGGCTTCGCGGATCCCTCCAGTCCTCCCCACCCCAGGAGGCTTCTTGTCCACCCTCGTGCTTCTTGTCCTGCTTGCTGGTGGCAAATGGCCAAATGCGGGAGACGGCGTCCGTGCAGGAGCCCAGTTCTGAGGGAGGAGGTGCTCGGGGCAGCTGGCCCAGAGCGATGGGACGTCATGCAGTAATAAAAAAAAAAATGGAAATTTTGGGGACATAAAAAGGAATGAAGTAAGCCAGGCATGGGGGTGCGCACTTATAGTCCCAACTACTCGGGAGGCTGAGGCTGGAGGATCATAAGTTCAAGGCCAGCCTGGGTAACATAGCAAGACCCCCATCTCCAAACCAAACCAAACCTACCCCAGAGGATTGTTACAACACGAACCTCAAAAACATCATGCTAAGTGGAAGAAGAGACGCGCAGAACACGCATGTGTCTGAACCGCACAGAAGAGGCAGATCCGGAGACGGGAAGCCAGCATCGGCCTCCAGGGGTCAGGTGATGGTGAACGGGCCTGGGGTTTCTTTTATGAGCTTCTAAAATTGATGTCAAACTTTATTTTTTTATTTTTTGTGGTACCCGGGATTGAACTCAAGGGCACTCGACCACTGGGCCACATCCCCAGCCCTTTTTTCCGTATTTTACTAGAGACAGGGTCTCACTGAGTTGCTAAGTGCCTCGCCATTGCTGAGGCTGGCTTTGAATTCGCGATCCTCCTGCCTCAGCCTCCCAAGTGCTGGGATTACTGGCATACACCACCATGCCTGACTGATGTCAAACTTTCAACGGATGAATTGTACGATATCTAAATTAAATCTGCCTTACACTATTTAAAAATCTCCCCTAAACTCTAAAACAGAAGGAACCCCTGAGCTAGGACTCCGTTTACACCCAGAACACAGCGTGCGCAGCTAGAAGGCAGGGTGACGCCAACTCCCTCGGGGGCGGTGACGGGGAGCAGAGGGGGGGGTCTGGGGCTGGGAACGCTCTGCTGGGCAGTCGCAGCCACACAAGTCCCCCCGGGTACTGTCCCTATGCACATCAGGCCCCAGTGTGCCAGGACAGCAGGTCTCCCTCCCACCTTCTGGCTGGCTGGAGGTGACCGCAGGACACGGGCAGGCCCTGGACGAGGACAAGCCATGGTTACCAGGGCAATGATCAGAGTCTACGAAGTCAGGAGTGGATGACGGGCAGCTACAGCTCAGGGTCGCCGTGCACGTGACCTGGCCAGGCCGCTCTTCCCGGCAGCACCTGGGGACGGCTCTGTGGCCCCTGACCTAACAGGTGTGGCACAGAGACGTTCCACGACCTGCCCAGCTCACCCAGCTGGGCTTGGAGTGCCACACGGGACCCCCAATGCCACCCTGCCCTGCATTTCCCAAGGTCCGAGAAAGGGACCTGCAGAGCTTGAGAGGGAACGCGACGGGGGTGGGGACAGGGACAGCGGACAGAAGGAAGCTGCTCTGCGAGCGGGCAGTCCGTGGCCCCCGGGCCCTCTGGCTGTCCTTGCTGGGGCTATTTCTCAGCCCCAGTTTTCCTGTCTGTGGGGTGGGCGCCCCGCCCCTGCTGAGAGGCGAAGTCTCCGGAGTCAGCCGGGCTGTGCTGCTGTGCCGCCCCGGTCAAGTGGCTCTGCCTCTCTGAGCCACAGTCTGCTCCTCTGCAAACGGGAGTCTCACGGGGTTTGTATGCTGCTTGTGTGATCAACTCAGTGACACGCTTGGCGCCTGCTGTATACAGAGTGCAGTTTTCAGGCCATGGAATACAAGTGCCTGTGGAGGGGACCCCAAGTGTCCCGGGCCAGGCCCAGCGCCTTCCCCGGGACCCAGCCGTCCAGGCCCAGGGAGGAGAGCAGCCAGGAAGGAGGCAGGGAGGGAGAAATGACCCACGCAGCCGGACCCACGAGTCCAGAGAAAAAACTGACCCACCCGAGAGGCCTGCCCTCCCTGGCCTGCTGGGACAGTGTCCCCGTCCTGGCCTCACAGCTGCAGCAAGAAGCCCCGCCCCTGCCTCCCCCGGCCCTGTGGGCCACCCCGGGCCTCGCCTCCCTCCTGTGGGGCCTCGCTCCGAGCTTTGGCTTCCTCGTCTGTGAGCCGGGCACGGCCAGGTCTGGCCATCTGGCCCTCGGGGACACATGCCACCTGCCAGCCTCTTACCAACCAGGAGGACGCAGCCTCGAGCCCAGAGCCTGGGGCGCGGGTGCCAGCAGTCCCTCCTCACCCTTCAGCTGGTTTCGGTCTGTCTTTCCCTCCTCCCCGCCTGCCCCCAGGTACCCGCCGGGCGGGTTGAACTGGCTGGGCAGAAGGTGTCCTGCCAGGGGTCCGCGCTCTGCTTCTCCTCGGAGCCCGGGGCTGGGGCAGCCTGCTGTCCTGGGCCAGGGCCAACGTATAGTGACCACGATCCGCCAACACCGCCCCAGGGAACATCAGAGCATGGGGTCAGCCCACGAGGGCCCTGGGGAGCCCCTCTCCCTCCACGCCTCCTCTGGGGAGCTCGAGCCCTTGGGGGTTTTCAAGTGTCCTCAGAGCCCTGAAGTGCTCTCGCCGTGCCAGGCTGTGCCAGTCGCTGTGAGGTTTGACAGCACGTCCACACACCAGCAGCAACCAGGCGAGGCCCAGAGAGGCAAAGTGACTGACCTCCAGTCACACAGCACACAAGGGCTCTGTCCTCCTGCCCGCTCTGACCACCCGGGCTCCTCCTTGCCCTCGCCACTTCCTTCCTGTGGGTTGTGCATTTTAACTTTAAAGTGAGAGAGGGGACGAGGGTGGTGGCAGGGCACTTGCCCGGCATGTACCAACCAGGCCTCGGGTTCCATCCCCAGCAGAGGGGGAGGGGGAGTGGCATCTGCTGCTGCTGAGCTCCAGCCGGAGGCCCCATCGGGAGCCCAGGGACAGGCCGGACAGGCCGCTGGCCCTGCAGAGCCGGGGCTGTGTGGGTTTCCGGAGGCTTCCGAGGCCGCTCAGCTGCGGCCATCTCTGCACGTTGGGCTCCGGGTCTGGCCTGCCCCCTCAGAGGCTTGGACTGAAAGTCGAGCCTGCAGAGCCCCGACTCCCAGCCCCCGCCCTCCGCAGGTCCCGGGCTCCCCGTCCAGCGACCACCTGTCCGTCCCCCTGCCCAGCTCCACCGTCCCCACCCCTGCACTGTGTGACCTCCCCACGTGGGAACCCGAGGGCCACTCTCCGAGGCGGGGATGGCGCCTCGTTTAGCAGGTGTGCGCCCAGCAAGGCCCCGCCAGTCAGAGGACACGGGGGACCAGGGAGCGGGCCTTGGGTGACGCTGCAGGAGACAGCGGCAGTCTGGGGGTGCGGAGGGGAGGTGGGGGGGCAAGCCCGGGATCCTGGAGGGAGGAGCGGCAGCGTTTGCTGGCCCCGCAGAAGCAGGCGTGAGCCCAAAGTGACCCCAGGGAGACCCCAGGGGATCCGGCAGCTGGAAGGGCGAGGCCTGAGGACCGAAGGGGACATCTGGGAGGGCTGAGGAGGGCTCGCGTTGGGACATGAAGCAGGTGAGGGGTTGCCGCAGGAGCGTGGAGCCCCAGCTTGCTGGAGGTGCGAATCTGGGGGTGAACACGCAGGTGGAGTTTCCAGTCATGGGTGTGGGTTTTTTTTTTTTAATATTTATTTACTTTAGTTGTACACAATGCAGTGCATTTATGTTTACGTGGTGCTGAGGATCGAACCCGGGCCAAGCATGTGCAAGGCAGGCGCTCTGCTGCCGCTGAGCCACAACCCCGCCCCATGGGTGTGGGTTTTATCTCAAGGACAACAGGGAGCTGTCCCACCACGCAATGGCTGGTGACCTGCCCCCACCTCTCCAATTCTCCCAGCTGGGTCCTGTCTCCGGGCCTTTGCACCTGCTGTGCCTGCAGCCAGAACCTCCCTTCCCCTCCCCTCAGCTCCTTCTGTTCCTTCTGGTCCCAAGCGAGATGTGGCCTCCTCTGAGAAGACTTCCCTGACTGCCCGTCCTGAGGCCCCTCTCCCCACCACGGTCCCAAGGGTGGCACCCTCTCTGCCCCTCTCCTTCCCCTATCATACAATATACCTAGCAGCTTGGCCTCTATGCTAGCGCTCGCTCTGGCTCTGCCTACCCTCTGCGCCCCTTCCCATCTACCAGGTGGTCTGCCCTAGAGCCTTCCACAGAAGGGCCTGCTTGTCTGGGGGCAGGGGCTGTGTCAGCATCAAACACCTTGGGGAAGCCGGGCTCAGTGGCGCACACCTGTCATCCCAGCACCTGGGAGGCTGAGGCAGGAGGATCGTGAGTTCAAAGCCAGCCTCAGCCATGGCGAGGCACTTAGCAACTCAGCGAGACCCTGTCTCTAATCAAATACAAAAAAGGGCTGGGGATGTGGCCCAGTGGTCGAGTGCCCCTGAGTTCAATCCCCGTACCAAAAAATAAAAAAAGAAAATAAAAAAAAAAAAAAAAAAAACGCCTGGGGAAGACCCTCTAGGCATCGTGCGGGTGTGTGCCATTAGTTAATCCAAGACCCCCGGGGAGCTGCTCCGGGGACACCTCTGCACCCCAACACACCAACCCGACTGCCCCCAAATTCCCGCCTGTACAGATGTGGGAGGCCCCGCCCACCTCCGTTTCCCGCGGTTTTTCCCAGCGACTACAGGTTTTTCTTTTCAACTAAACGTGCAGCAGCCTAAACGTGCAGCAGCCCAGCCGTGGCGGGAAGGGCGCCCCGCTAACTCGGAGGACTGGCCAGGGCGGCAGCTTCACTGTCCCGAGTACCTCTGCAGCATTGCCACGTCCCCCCGGCAGGTCAGAAACAAAGGGACCTAACATGGGGGCGGATGTGACTGCAGGTTGCGCGGGGCTTTGGCTCTGCGGGGGGCAGTTGTGCACTGACCCCTGCTGTGCGCTCAGCACAGCTCGGGCCTCAGTTTCTTCACTGGTGAAATGGGCTCCGAGGTGTGAACCTCTGAAGATCCTAGAGCCCACCGGGGCCTGCTGGCTCTCGACTCCCGCATATGCAGGTGACCTGCTCTGACTTCCCAGGGACAAAGCAATGGTAGGGAAGCCCCACAGGACCTGAAGTCGGGACCTTGCTGATGGACCTGCCCGGCCCGCTCCTGGTGAAGTCCAGCCAGTCACCTGCCTTCCCCACGCATGCCTGGGGCTGGGTCTACCCCAACATCACTCCACATTCCATGGCCTGAGAATCTAAAAATATACTTCTGTGACACTGCTCTACCTAATGAGCCCTCCATCACAACATCTGAAGCATTCTGTAGCATCTATTTCTGGGGGTTTGTAAGCCTACCAAGGTGCTATCAGGAAGTTTAGCTTCCGAAGACAGGGGAGGGGTGGCTGTATAGTAGGTGCTCAATAAACATGCTAGAGGGACATTTTCCTATGCAAACCTGTCATCAAGAGCCCACAGGGGCTGGGGTTGTGGCTCAGTGGTAGAGCGCTCGCCTAGCATGTGTGCGGCCCGGGGTTCGATCCTCAGCACCACGTAAAAATAAAGGCATTATGTACGAATAAAACAAATAAATAAATATTCAAAAAAAAAAAAAAAAAAGAGAGAGAGAGGCCACAGAACTCAGTGCTTTATGGTCTGGGTGGATTTGGATTTCAAAAGTCCCAAAGCAATGCAATCTGGAAGGTCCTTCCTAAAGAAAAGCAATTCGACATTATGAAATTTAAAGTACCCAGGTTCTGGGCCTTGTGAAGAACCCCACAAGCCACACCTATAATCCCAGCTATTCAGGAGGCTGAGGCAGAAGGATCGCAAGCTTGAGGTTAATTTGGGGCAACTTAAAAAGAACCGTCTCAGAATCAAAAGGGCTGGGGATGCAGCTCAGTGGTAGAGTACTTCCTTAGCATGTGCGATGCCCTGGGTTCAAGAGTTCCCCTCCTCAAAAGAGGATATACCTAAAAGTGGGGTCCTGAAACAGGCTGTAAATGTCTCAGGGTAAACCTGCCCCCAGAAGTTCTGAGACGATTTTTTGAGAAAAAGGGGTCCAGACAGAACATGGGTAGAAAAATTGTTGGTTAGAATTAAAATCAAATTTTGGTCGTTTTTGCCTTGTGGGTTTTTTTTTTTTTTTTTTTTTTTTTAAAGCTCTCTTCAACTCAAAGTTGAAATTCAGAAATCTAGTTCTCCTTTAAACTTCTAACTACAATCTACAAATCTTATTTTTTTTAATATTTATTTATTTGCTTTTAGTTGTACACAATGTGTTTATTTGTACGTGGTGCTGAGGATTGAACCCGGGCTGTGCGCGTGCTAGGCGAGCGCTCTCCCGCTGAGCCCCAGCCCCAGCCCCTACAAATCTTACTAATGAGTGCAATACCTGCAGGTTTGGAGGGTCACTTTTAAGGGTCCTTTCGCGCTCCTACCTGGTGGGGTTCTCTGCTCTCTGAGGGGGGAGGCAAAGGGAGCTGGGCACCCACGCCACCAGCACAGGCTGCACCGTGGGGGGGGGGCCTCCTCAGGGGGTCCCTAGTCAATGCCTCTCTCATGGAGTGGGATGACCCCAAGAGAGGTCAAGGCTCCTCCTATAAAGTCTAAAGAAAGGAACGTCTCCTAGGCCAGAAACCCTAGCATAGCCCGGCCTCCTGGAGAGAGCATTTCAGGTACGGCCAGGGATCAGAGAGGTTGAAACCCCGGCTCGGGGCACTCAGGAAACCACTGGCAGCTGGGGATGAGCAGACTGGGAACCAGGTCCTGCCCGGGGCGGCTCAGAGGAGGCTGGGCAGGAGAACATCACAGGACGTCCAAGGGCACTTCGCAGGCCCTGGAGGGTGGATCCGGACTAGGCAAAGTGGTTCCAGAGGCTGAGAGGCCGCCCTCCCTGCAGGGCTGTCTGCACAAGACCCTGTGGACAGCCACCTCCTTCCTGCAGGCTGGGCTGTTCTGTGTGGAGCCGATTCCAACCTCACAGCCGACTCGGGAGCTCTGGGGCCAGGGGCTGCAAAGAGGGAATTACCACCTCCCCCAGCCCAAGGGCAAGGAGACCGAGATCCTGCTGTAAGCATCTCAGCACCAGGTTCAAATTCTGGCTCCTCCACTTAGAAGCTGTGTGACCAAGGAGCCCTACACAGTCTCTCTGAGCCCTACTTCCCATCTGCCAAATGGGGACAGCAAGTGTTCCTGCTGCTTCCTGTTGGGTTGGGCAGGGCCAAAGGAACCCGCTCCCCTGCCCAGCACCCACGACAAACTCAAAGAACAGCAGCCGCACCTGTGGGCAGCTCTCCCTGCCCGAGCCCAGGTACACTCTTCACCCGGGCTCTTTTCACAGGTTTGAGCTTCCTTAGTTAGAAAACCCGAACTCTGGGACTTGATGACATGATCAACAACTGGAAAATGCCACACCGTGAGACTTAGTTTCGCACAAAATTATTAAAGTATTAAAATTTTTTTTTGTCATGTGAAAGATAAAATTCACCTATTATAGCCGGGCGCGGTGGCGCACGCCTGTAATCCCAGCACTTTGGGAGGCTGAGGCAGGAGGATCGCGAGTTCAAAGCCAGCCTCAGCAATGGCAAGGCACTTAGCAACTCAGTGAGACCCTGTCTCTAAATAAAATACAAAAAAGGTCTGGGGATGTGGCCCAGTGGTCGAGTGCCCCTGAGTTCAATCCCCAGTACCACAAAAAAAAAAATAAAAAAATAAAAAAAAATTCACCTATTATGCACATAAGGTGTGTATGAAACATAAGTGAATTTCAAGTTTGGACTTGGGTGGCATCCCCAAAATATCCTATTACAAATATGTGACCTGGGAGTGGGTGGGCAGGGCCACCGGTTCACATTCCTAAGCCCCTGTCTTGCTGGTGAGGAGTGGGAAGAGAGGACCAGTGTCATGTGTTGAACCTCACAAGAGGAGCTGGCAGCCATCCAAGCAAGAAGGACCTACTGTGCGCTCTCCTCGGTGCTGAGCGTCCGTTAGAGACACGCAGTTCCAAGGCCCAGCCCCGACCTGCCCAGGCAAAGCCTGTATTTATTTATTTTATTTTATTTTTTTGTACCAGGGATTGAACTCAGGGGCACTCGACCATGGAGCCACATCCCCTGCCCTATTTTGTATTTCATTTAGAGACAGGGTCTCACTGTGTTGCTTAAGGTCTCATTTTTGCTGAGGCTGGCTTTGAACTTGCAATCCTCCTGCTTCAGCCTCCCCAGCCGCTGGGGTTACAGGTGTGTGCTACCGCGCCCTGCCAAAGCCTGTGTTGCAGCAATTTTGCCAGGTGATTTGCACACACACTCGAGCTGGGAAAGAACTGACGGGGAGCACACTCTTCCAAGATTCTCGCACAGGCCACGCTGGGCTGCGAGGCAGTACAGACGCTAGCACCAAAAAACAGAGCGGCCTCCCTCGCCATCACATGCGCCTGCTCACAGCGCGCTCAGCACCCCCTCTGCACCCTCCTCGACAGGGGGCGGAGGAAGGACCCAGCCCAGGTCTCCATCATCCTGCAGGCATCTGCTGGGCTCCAATCGGGGCCCATGCCCACTTTGCGCTCCAGAAGAAAGACTCAGAGAAACAAGCGGCTGGCGCAAAGCCACACAGCCAATGGCAGGAAGGGTTCAAATACAGGTTAGCCTCCCAAATCTGGGGTTTGCCTCTCCATCCCTCAAGTCTGATGAATTCAAGTATTGATACTAAAGCCGCTCACCAGCCAGGGTGGGATCTGCCGCCAGACCCCAGGCCTTCACAGCTGGGGGGGGGGGGGGGGCACGACTAATTTGCATTTCCAGCTCCCGGTCACAGTGATTGGCTCAGACTCAGACATGGGATCCCAGGAGAGCCAATGAGAGGCCAGGTGGCTTACGCAGGGCTCAGGCTCTCTGTCCTGGGGGTTGGGGGCAGGTAAGTGGCCTTGAAGGTGCTGGTCCTGGCTGCCTTTGACTTTGGATAAATCAAGACCACAAGAACCATGCAACCGCCAGAATCCGCCAGAATCCGGGCTCTTGAGATCAGGATGCACTAGACCAACAATGTGCCTTTGTTCAGGCAGACAAGGGAAAGTGGATACATTGGTGTTGGTTTCCATAAAAGGAAGGTGACATTTAAGTCTGTCTACTAAGGAGGAGGAAGTTTTCCTGGACTATTTAAAGGTTTGTTTTAAAGCTCCAGTGACTGTCACCTTGAGGCCCTGGATGTTTATTTGAGGACACATCTGCTAGAAAGGTTGTGGTAGAAATCTGCTCCCTTGTAACTGTCAACTGGGCTTGCTGCAGCCAGACCTGAAGCTCTCTTGCCCACTTGGTGATGCCTGGCTCCATGCCAAGGCCCCCTCACCAACCTCCTTCCAAATAATTCAACCAGCCTCGAGCACAGTGGAGGCATTCTTTCCCATTAAAAAAAAAAAAAAAAAAAAAAACTTTGATGGCGTCTAACTTTTAAAACACAATGGAGAATGTCAGTGTTCCTTGACAGAAACTTGAAGTTGTAAATCATGGAAGGAAGCAGAACACTGGCACCCTGCACCACACCGACGCACCTTGTGCACCCAGCAGTGGGCAGGGGCCCGGCACTCAGCAGGTGCTCAGGGTATGGGACGCCAGGCGTGAGGCCAGAAGCCCGTTCCGTGGCAGGGTGGCCCAGGGGCTGCTCCATCCCTCTCCTTTCTCCCCTCCAGTTAAAAATCTCTGATCCCAATAGAAACAGAAGTAGCTTGTTCCCTCCAGCGAGGGAACATCTTGTCTTAGAAGCGACCAGAAGAAGAATTTAAACAACTACAGGCTTGTTTCAGGACAGGGGCAAATCCCTGAGAGCCACAGGCCTGCCCGGGGCCCCCCCCCCCCCCCCCCCCCCCCCCCCCCCCCCCCCCCACCCGCCAGCTGCAGGTCTTACCGGATGGTGGGCTGGTCCCCACTCAGCTGCTTAAACCTCCGGTGCAGCTGCTCGATCTGCTCCGAGGAGACTGAGGAGGAGACAAAGAAAAGGAAAGAAGACACGCGTCACCGGCAGCTGAACTTGGGGAGACCAGAGGGAGGCTGTGGACACTTTCCGCCCCCTTCTCCCAGGAAAAACTCAAGGTTGGGTGAGCAAATGGGGGGTCCCCACTGTGTGTGGCAAGGCAGCCGGGGGTCATCCCTTCTGACTCTTCAGTAGCAACACAACCGTTCACGCCTAACAGGGCAGACACAGACCACACCATCCTCCCAACCTTGGTCCTGCCCCAGCCCACTAAAGACAAACTCGGACCTGCTCATGTGACCTCCTCTCCCACTTCTCATGATTGGGGTTTTCCAAGCTGAGAAAGGCAGATTAAGAGTTAGATGCAGGGGCTGGGGTTGTGGCTCAGCGGTAGAGCGCTCGCCTAGCACATGTGCGGCCCGGGTTCAATCTTCAGCGCCACGTAAAAATAAAGGCATTGTGTTCAACTAAAATAAATAAATATTAAAAAAAAAAAAAGAGATGCAGCTGGGCACCGTGGTGCACGCCTGTAACCCCAGTGGCTTGGGAGGCTGAGGCAGGAGGATCATAAGTTAGAGGCCAGCTTCAGTGACTTAGCAAAAGTCTGTCAAATCAATATAGGAATAAATATAGAGCTGGGATGTGGCTCAGTGGTAGAGTGGCTCTGTGTTCAATCCCCAGTAATTCCCCCTTGGCCCCACCACACACGCGCACACACACACACACACACACACACACACACACAGAGATGAGCAGGCTGGTGTGGAAAGCTGTTTTGAGAATCTTGGAGTAAGAAATGTTCAGAGAATCTGGTGACATGAGAGCAGGGAAAGGAAAGGATCAAGTTTTGGTCACTGTTGCCATCCGGGGCAGATCTGAATCCACCCGTACTCCCAGAACCCCTCTGTGTCTTCGTTTATCGTCATTTCACTCTCAGGAGGATGCTTCTGCCGAGCCACTTCTGAGATGGGACCCCCTGGGTGCCAGGCTTTATAAGGGACATGCCCACCGGTGGGGGGCTTCGTTTATGAAAATGCACTGTGTCGCATACAGGCCTGTCTCATTTCATCTGCACAACAACCCTGCCAGGGAGGAGGCAGGATAATCTTGGTGTGATCACTTGAGAACTGCCACACGGAGGGATTAAGGTCACATGATTGGCACTTGGTGGAGCTGGGACTCAATCACAGCCCACCCTTCCTGCTATGCTGTCATTCATCTGTGTCCAAGGTCTTCAGGGCTGGCTCCTGGGGACTGAGTATAGCCCAGGCAAAGCTTCCCAGGGCAGTGGCTGGGCTGGGGGCTGCCAACCCCCACAATCCCCTCGGCACCCCCAGCCCTTAGTGCCCACCTCCTCTCGCTACAGGAACATGGACTTTCTGGGCCAACTGGTCAACCCCCCACCAACAGGCTCAAGCTGTGATGTCTTCAAGAATCTACAGCTCAGCGTCCTCAAGCATCCCCAGCAGCTGCTGTTGGCTAGGAAGCCGTCATCAAGGCTGCCAACCTGGGCTGGGCGCGGCTCCAGGCATTAGCTCATCTCCGCCACGCCGCGCCCACGGAGGGCCGCATCCCGCATGGCCCGTGCAGACACTGCTCCTTGGAAAGGTTAAGAGACCCGCAGGGGCAATGTCTAGCCTTTCTAGAGGAAAACATGGCCATTATGTCACAGGTAGGTCAGCAAGGACACTTTCCCACCCCATGGCCCGGCAGTCCCATGCCCAGCAGGCACCTAATAGAAAGGCCTACCCCAAGAAGATGTGTGAGGATTCTCGGGAGCACGGTTAGAGTCGCGCTGGACTGGAAAATGACCACTGCCCAGCAAGGGCACGAGAACCAATGTGCTGAAGGGTGACGAGTTGACAAGTGAATAGTATTCAGCAATGAAAATGGAATACATATAAAATTGAACAAAAGGAGCCAGTCCTGAAAGAGCACAGTGTGTTGAGAGTCTTCAGCCTGGGGGGCAAAGGCCAGTGTAAATAATAAATAATTGAGTCCTATCGGGAAGATGGGGGCGGATTCCAAAGGAAAGGAAATCAAATGCTAATACCTCCAGAGCCGTCACCTGTTGTCAAGGTGACCTGCCTACAGGGAACCTTTCCTCCCGAGAAGTTGTTAATGAAATACCCCCTGGGCAGCTCCCTCCCTGCCCTTTGGGGCAGACTTGGAAAGGCACCCGTGGAAGGCTTCCTTCCCTTCCTTGCGGCCCACCTTTTGGCCTCTAGTTCCATAGAGGAGATAAGGGGAGAAGGAGGGCATGAGGGCAAAGGAGATCTAGAGCCTATAAAAGGGGCAGGACACCCCCATTTTTTTGGACACCCAGCTCTGGGGCCCCCTTCTCTGCAGAGAAGTCTACTTTGCTCTATCCTTTAAATAAAACTTGCAGCCGGGCGCGGTGGCGCACGCCTGTCATCCCAGCACTTTGGGAGGCTGAGGCAGGAGGATCGCGAGTTCAAAACCAGCCTCAGCCATGGTGAGGCACTTAGCAACTCAGTGAGACCCTGTCTCTAATAAAAGACAAAAAAGGGCTGGGGATGTGGCCCAGTGGTCGAGTACCTCTGAGTTCAATCCCCGGTACCACAAAAAAAAAAAAAAAAAAAGAAAGAAAGAAAGAAAGAAAGAAAAAAGTGTTTGCTTTTTCTTCCTTTTTTTTTCTTCCTTGCTGCCCATACAGCCTCCCTTTGTGTGATCAGTGATCACAGAAAGTCCCTGGCCCTGACCCACAGGTTTAAAAAAAATGCACTAATATGGTAAGAAATAATGATCAGAAAGTGCACTCAACCGGCCCCGAACCACTACCGCACAGGGTGGTGCGTGACAGGTGGCTGCAAGGACCACAGCCTGTGGTTCCATCCATACCAGATGTCTGAGCAGGAGACTCCAGACTTGCAGGAAGACCAGGGGCTGGGGCTGGCAAAGAGAATTGGGGAGCCTGCTGCTAACAGGTACTGGGTTTCTTGTGTGTGTGGGGGGGGGATTAAATTAGACCACGTGGATGGTGCACAATCTTGTGTTGATACTAAAAAACTATGCAGCTCCGTTTAAATGGGTGAATTTCATGGTGTGTCGATTTTATCTCAATAAAAATCATTTAAAAGCCAGGTACTGTGGTGTGTGCCTGTAATCCTAGCTACTCTGGTGGTTGAGGCAGGCAGATCCCAAGTTCAAGGCCAGACTGGGGGACAGAGTGAGACCCTGTCTCACAAAAAAAAAAAAAAAAAAAAAAAAAAAAAAAAAAAAAAATCACGTATATAACAATAAGTTGCATACATAATCATGACAATAAGAGCAGGAATTAACTAAGCATTTACTGTGTCCTGGGATCTGTGCCCCACCGCCACTATTACAGGCCCTGGTTCACAGAACCCACTCATCCATCGTCCCAGGTGGGCCCGAGTCTCTCTCCATTCCAGAGCCGGATCACATGGCTAGGAAGAGGTGGAGACGTCAGACCAGGTTTACCCAAGGAAGAGCTCCTCCTAACTGCACCCACCACGTGCACACAGGTGCGCTCTCCCGGTCCTGCCGGACTGGAAGCAGAGGATTAGAAGGACAGCCTCGTTCCTCGGGGTCCCCTCTGTCTGGCACCCAAGCCAAGTCCCTCAAGTCCCCAGAGCCAAGTCTTCAGCTCAGCTGAGACTCCGGTGCTTGGTAAGCTCCAGGTCTGGGGATCCACTCCCAGCTCCCCCAGCTCCGTGCAAAAGAAACAGAACAAAACACCACGCCCCCCCACCCTGGGGCGGAGCTGCTCCAGCTCCGCACCCCCACCCCAGGGAGCCCCCTTCCTCTTCACCCGGCCTGCATCTGCAGAAGTTCCCAAAGCCCAGGAGGGAGGCCCCGCAGCTTCTCCAGGGCCCCTGGGTGGAGCTTTCCCTGGTTCTCACCTCCCAGCCCTTCTCCAAGGCCCAGTGAGGTCCTGGTTACCATGGACACAGCTTCCTGGCAGCTCGACCTCCTTCTTTGGGGTTTTAGATTTCAACCTGAGGGAAATGCATACCCTTCTGTGCAGTGGGTGGGGACTTAAGGGGAGGGGGAGGGGATGGCTTATTACTTTGTATCAAAAGCATCCACTAGAAAGAATCCACCTGCACTGTCCCCTGTGACAGCCACCAGCCACATGGGGTTACTCAGCCCCCCAAAAGTGGCAAGTCCAAACCGAGGTGTGCTGGGGTGTGACCACACAAGTGGCTTACAAGGACTTCATACCTACGGAAAATAGAAATATCTCAATAACATTTTATATGGGTTTTATGTTTAAATAATATTTTTATATATTCCAGTACTGGGCTTGAATCCAGGGGTATGCTACCACTGACAGCTACATCCCCAGCCCTTTTTATTTGGAGACAGGATCTACTAAATGGTCCAGACTGACCTCAACATTTCAATCCTCCTACCTCAGCCTCCCGAGTTGCTGGAATCATAGGCGTGGGCTGCTGTGCCCAGAGAAATGATCATGTTATAAATGGACTGAATTGGATATTAAAATTCATTTCGCCCATTTCCTTTTTTAACATGCCTACTAGAAAATCTGGAATTGGAATAATCACATATAGAGTTACTAGAAAATTTGTGTTGGTGTCCACACTGATCTTGTCCCCTGCAAACCAGTACCTTGATCCCTAGGAACTTGTCCCAGGAATGAAGAGGAGCACACAGAGATGAACAGGCAAGGGGACACGCGGATGCCCATTTAGAACAGCAAAAGCACGAGAAAATGTGGGGCCTCGGAAAACTGTCCAAATAAATCCTGGTGCACCCTCAGGTTGGAAGATTACACAGTCTTTTTTTTTTTTTTTTTTTTTTTGGGTACCAGATATTGAACTCAGGGGCACTCGACCACTGGGCCCCATCCCCAGCCCTTTTTTGTCTTTTATTAGAGACAGGGTCTCACTGAGTTGCTAAGTGCCTCACCATTGCTGAGGCTGGCTTTGAACTCGTGATCCTCCTGCCTCAGCCTCCCAAGTGCTGGGATGACAGGTGTGCGCCACCGCACCCGGCAGATTACAGTCTTAAGAAATATTTTAAAAATACTGTGGGACACAGGAAAAGCAAAACATTCCTGGCATCTCAGTAAGCAGAAAACCCAACAAGCTATAATATCTCATCTACACGTGGAAGTTTGCACTGATACACACGTGTGTGCCCCAGGAACAAACAGAGAAGGGTATACAGCAAAACAGGTCCTCTCCAGATGGTGGACTGCAAGACAGCTCTCTCATTCCTTGGTTTTTCTTATCTATCCTTTAACTCTCTCTGCAATTAATAGGGATTACTTGTATCTCACTCCCCCCCCCCCTTTTTTTTTTAACCTTGATGATGACAATGAAAAACAAGAAGAGCTGGTGAGGCTGTAGAGTAATCAGAACTCTCTTACATTGCTGATCCACGTGGATAGTGGCACAGCCACCACGGAAAGAGTTTGGCATTTCAATAAATTAAACAGATGACCACGTGACCTAGTCATTCCGCTTCAAAGACTATGCCCAGCATAAATAAAAACACACATCCGAAACCTGGGAAATCAGCCTTCATAACAGCACTACTCACAAGCGCTAAAAGGTGGGAAGAACCCAAACGTCCATGAACTAATAAATGGATAAACAAAAAATGTAGCCGGGAGCGGTGGTGCACGCCTGTCATCCCAGCACTTGGGAGGCTGAGGCAGGAGGATCGCGAGTTTAAAGCCAGCCTCAGCAATGGCGAGGCACTCAGCAACTCAGTGAGACCCTGTCTCTAAATAAAATACAAAAAAGGGCTGGGATGTGGCCCAGTGGTCGAGTGCCCCTGAGTTCAATCCCCGGTACTCCCTCCCCCCAAAAAAAGCAGCCTATGCATACAATGGATGCCGGAGACACAGAGGCAGAAAACAGAGCCCTGGTCTGTTGGAAATGTGTCACCTTGTTAGGATCCAGAGTACGTCTGCATCTACTGCCCAAGGAGCTCCATGGTCGGAGAGGCGATTCCAGTCCACAGGGCTGGGACAGCGGGTAATGCCTGGTAGGGTCCCAGAGGCTGAGGAGAGGGCAGGGCTAGCAGAGGGCATGGCCTTGGCAGAGACTGGACATGGTTCAGTCAGAGGAACACAGCAGCAGGAGGTGGCAGGACCAGGTCACGGAGGCCTCCTGCATCAGGCCCAGGCACCTGGACTCCACCCTGAATGGACAGAGGACACCAAGCCAGGAACAAGCCCCAGTGCACCTGCCAATCCACTGGAGCCCGGATGCAGAGGGCCAGACGAGGACCTGCTCGGGAGCCCCAGCAGGTACAGTCGTCTAGGTGAGGGGACGCAGGGGGCTCTGGACACAGAAGCAACAAGGGCAGCAAAGGGCCTGCCCTGCTCTCCCCAGAGCCACCCTACCTCCTGCTGTCTCCAACTGCCTTCAGCCTGAGCGCAGCCCCCAGGATGCCCAGAGGCATCACCGGGTAGATCTCGGGGACTTGCAAGGCGCCCAGGGCTCTCGGCCTGAGTCTCTCAGCAGACTGGCCCGGGTGCAACCCAGACTTTCTCCTGGAACACAGAGGGGGCCAGGCCACACCAAGGCGAGTCCCACACCCTGCCAAGAGACGCTGGTCAGGTCAGTCCCCCGGCGGCTGCTCCCTCCTTGGGGACCGGCAGAGCTCCATGTGGGGTGGAAAACGCTCCGCGGCGCATGCGCACTCCCAGCTACCCACGACGTTCCCCACCCGCACGTGGAAAATCAAAGACGGCGGACGGAAGGTCATGCGGCAATGAGGAGAAACGACGCTGTGACACGTGCTGCGACGCGGGGAACCTTGGAAACAGTCCGCGGAGTGCTAGAGGCAGACACGCGCTGCCACCTGCGACACCCTTCCATTTCCGGGACACGTCCGAACTTGAGGGATCCATAGAAACGGCAAGTGCCCCTGCGGTTGCCAGGGGCCGGGGGAGGAGGGAGCCGCGGCTGCTAAGGGACAGGGTTTCTGTGGGGAGTGATGGGTGGTGACAGATGACACACCACTGCAGATGCACCTAGCGCCATCGAGCTGTGCCCTTTAAAAGTGGTGAAAATGGTGAGTTTTTCTATTACGTGAATTTTTGCCCCAATTTTGCAAAAGAAAGAAAGAAGATCACAGCCCTACTTAGCATGGCCCTGGCGGGAGGAGGGTGCGACACCGGAGTTGCCATGGCAGTTATTATTTATGCCCCTAAGTGATCCCATGGCTGTTGGCTGTCCCCTGGCTCCAGGCTGGGGGGAGGCGGCAACTTGTTGTGGGCCACCCGGGGCTACAGCCAAAGCAATGACTAATCCTGGGCTCTGGGAGGGAGGCAGGGAGGACAAGCCTCCTAGGCCTCAGCCTCGCAGGGGCCTCGTGGCTGGGGCGCCCCCTGGCACCCGGGCTGCCACCTGACCTGCAGCGGGCCTCGCTCTTTCACCTGCCTTGTCCTTGGAAGCCACGGACCAAATGCGTGCACATCTGGCTGCACCTGGTCGCCGGGATTTTAAAATGAAGATGCATTTGGGCGCACTTGGCCTTGAGAAAGGGGTTCTCAGACCCGATGCCGTTCTCCACCAGGGAGGCAGCGCGTGATGATTAATCGCTGGCTTTTTCGACGCACCTTACTTAAACCCAGGCTCAGGCTAACGTCAACCCAGCCCCGGAATTCCCAGCCAGAGCCGCCCCAGGCCCCCATCTGCACCACGATGACATCGTCATCTCTGGTACCCAGGGGTCTTGCTAAGATCTGTGGGCTTTTTTTCTACACAGAATAAATCCCTGGGGGCAGAGTGAACCGACTTGACTTTTGAACATATCCTGCTATCATGAGCAACTTGGAAAGCTGTCAGAGTGGGTGAGCGAGCCTCGAAAAATCACAGTCTGTGCTTGCTCATCTCTGCTCCTCTTCCTACAGCTCTGCTGTCTTTACCATTTGCCTTTTAACGGTAATAATAACTACCAGGTGTTAACACTGACTCAGAGGCGGGAACTCGGCCAAGCGCTGGGCAGGCATGATCTCAGCTCTTGTAACAAGCGCCTGCCTCCTAGGATGGTTATCACACCCATTGTACAGACAGGGAAACTGAGTCTCAGAGAGGTCCAGTCACTCGCTGAAGGTCACACAGCTAGGAGCGGCAGAACTGGGATTTAAAACAGGGTCTGTGTGGTTCCAGAGCCTGTTCTCATAACCACCTGCTCTACTCTGTGTCAAAACTGAGAAGCGACTAGAACAATGAATACAAGTCACTTATGTGATTAAGAAACAAGGTGACTCGGTTTAATAAAAAGAATCAAGATGCAGAAGGGGGGAAAATAAAAAGCATCCGTGAGTTAGTAAAGATTTGGAGAGTGGGCGTCTTTCAGAGAATCTGTGAAACTGTTTTTCACATCCTTCCAGAACTATCTTCAGCTCCAGATTTCTCCTGAGGCCAAATCAAGTGGAGACGGACTTATCTAAAGTAAAAGGATGGTTATAGTAGGACATTTAGATAAAGGATTCAGCTCCTGCTACTTGAAGCTAATTTAGACTCTCCCTGCCACTAGAGATTCATGAAACACTGGAGGAAGCAAGAAACAGTGTAACATTCTGCTAAGCTTAAAAGTAAGGTGCCAAAGGGGACAGGGGAGACACTGAGACCCAGCAGGGTGAGGGACGGATGTTACTGAGGTGTCCAGGGGTGTTAGAATGGTCACAGGTCCTGACAGCTAAAGATGGGGGCTTCAAATCCACTGAGTGACCAGGGTGGCCTTGGGCCTGTGTGAACTTGAACTGAGACCGCTGCAAAAAAGAAAAAAAAAAAAATCTGGAACCCAAAATGTTGCCACCTCCTTGTAAGATACGCCAGAGAAAAAAAAATGTTCTCCATCAGTCCAGAGAACAAGAAGGACACTTATTAAGGAACAATAAGGACTCAGTTGGAAGGAAGCTGGGATAGGGTAGCTTCCTGGGAGGGATCAATACTCCAAGCCTGCATCAAACTGCAGTGGTGCAGAAAACCCAGACTGAGAAGTTTTGTGTGTGTGATGCGGGGGATGGAACCCAGGGCCTTTCAGGTGCTAGTCAAGTGCTCTACCACTGAGCTACTCCGCCAGCCCTAAATTTAGAATGTAGAAAGTGTTTCCAACCTGGCGAAAACTCTGAGGTATGTATTCAAGGCACTATGTAAGGGCCTTCCATGATGCAGGGCACATGGGTGTCCTATGGGAGTGGGGAGAAGCCCATTTAAAAAAAAAAAAAAAAAGTCACATGATCCAATGAACCACCCCTATGGGAGAGTCAGACGCAACAATTAACAAGAGGAACAGCATCCCAAAAAGGCAAAACAGAAGAAACAGGCCTTAAATCTTTACAAAGAATGAAAGTTCTGTACCCTATGAAAAAGAGGTAAATTTAAAAATATAGGATTTATGAACATTTTAAAAAATCATCTGAATTAAGTGAGTCCTGGGAAGTTGGAGATGTCCCCTGAGGGACTGGAATGTTAATTCCTTCAGAGCCCTTCCTGCACCCTTATCAAGAACCTGCCCCTGCCCCAACCTGTTGCCAAGATAACCTGTTCCAGGAAGCTATAAAGTTGTTAATTAATGTGTCCAGGGCTGCTCCATCCTGTCCTTCCCCCTTCAGCCCATCTACTTCTCACCTTTTGGCCATCCCACCCAGCCTGGTCACTAGGCAAGAAGGAGAGAGATAAGGGGAAGAGAGCAGGAGAACAATAAAGGAAGCCCAGGACATATAAAAAGGGTAGACCTGCCTCGTTTCTGGGGATACCAGGATACCAGCTATGGCCCCCTTCTCCCTCCTGGGAGAAGTCTATGTTACCCCTGTTAAACAAACCCTGCTTTATTTTTAAAAAAAGAAAGAAATCATCAGAATTAAAATGAAGCAGTAGGGTTGTAATAGCTAAAGAAAGACTTAGTGAACTGGAAGACGGATCCAAGGAACTTATCCTGACCATAGCATAGAACAATAGAACATGTGAAAGAAAAGTAAAGGAGCATTCAGGACATAGGAAGATGGTCCAACATATTTCTAACAGGAACTACTGAGGAAGAAGATAAAAAGGAAAGAGAATACATTCATGATGAAAGATATGAGTCTTCTAGAATGAAACAGAACAAAACATTCCAAGATAGAGTAAATCAAAACAAATCTACACCTAGACAGCATACACAGAATAGCAACAAAAATTTTAAAACAGGGGAAGGGCTGGGGTGTAGCTCAGTGTTAAAGCACCTGCTTAGCATATGTGAGGCCCTGGGTTCCATTCCCAGCACTAAAAAAAAAAAAAAAAAAAAAAAAAAAAAAAAAAACAGATGAGGCTGAGATGGGAGAATCTTGAGTTCAAGGCTAGCCTGGGTAACTTAGCAAGATGCTTTCTCAAAATAAAAAGGAGGCCTGGGGGTGTAGCTCAGTGATAGAGTACCCCTGGGTTCAATCCCCCGTAAGGCAAAAAACAACAAAACAAAAACACCAGAAGGAAAAAATAGGTTTCTACAAAGAAACATCAATTAAAGAGCTGATTTCTCAACAACAAGAGATCAATAAAAGCATTGAGAGAAAATACCCAGGAACCTCACCTCAAATGATACCCAGACACAAATGATCGTTTTGTGTCTGCTAGCAAAAGACACTTTCCAACCAAGTTTATAAATCCCAGAGCCCTGCTAAAAAGTCTATGGAAAAGTATATTTTTAAAAAAAACCCATAATGAAGAGTGGTTATAAGCATTTATGTCCACCTAAAACAAAAATGAATGTTTTTAAAATAAAGTAAAATACTACAGTGATACAAATCAAAGCACATTAAGACTCTTTGTCATTGGCACAAGGCAGAGATAATGATTCCCTTGAGGTATGTCAGAGATGGCAGACATGTCCAAAGATGACATGTCCAAAGTGGAATGAATTACTGAAGAAAGGTATAGAATGCACACTTCAAAAGGAGATATGTGGTCAATTTCTGAAAAGTCTACCATCAAAACAACACAGGTTGAGTAAACCTCATCCAAAAAGCTCTGGGCCAAAGTGCTTTGGATTTTGGGTTTTCCATCCCCGTAATGGGAACTTTGGGGGATGGAACCCAAATCTAAACATGAAATCCATTTGTTTCACACACACCTTACATATGTAAGCTGAGGCCATTGTGAACAGTATTTGTAGTTCACCCTCTGTTTGTTTTTTTTTAAACATTTATTTATTTGCTTTTAGTTGTACACAATGCGTTTTTCCGTGGTGCTGAGGATCGAACCCGGGCCGCACACGTGCTAGGCGAGTGCTCTGCCGCTGAGCCACAACCCCAGCCCACCCTCTGTTTTGACTGCAACCCATCCTAGGAAGTCAGCACGGAATTCTCCTTTCGGGAAATTATGTTAATGATACAAAAGTTCACAATTTGGAGTTTAGATTTCCAGATTAGGCTGGCTCAGTCTGTCCCTGCCAACAACTACTGAGCATTTGTGTTTTACCCACATTCTTCTTTGGTCCCCATGATGATGCAAGTTCTACCTTTATTCCCATTTAACAGATGGGGAAACCGAGGCTCGGGAGGCAAAGTTCCTTGCCTGAACAGTAAGAGGCAGCCCCATGGTTTGAGCCTGCATCTACCTGCTGGTAAAGGGCAAGGTGGGGGAGGCCAGTACGTCTGCCACTGGGGGACTCTGATTGAGGTCCCGGAGAGGCAGGTGCGGCAAGACAAGGGACCCCCTGAGAACTACCAGGTGGGTAAAGCCTGTGAAGTGCCAGTGCTCACTTGGGGGGGTCTTTGGTCACTGGGACCCTGGCTCAGGAGGAGCCTTGGGAAGCCCTTGGACCTCCACACAGGGGCCAGGTGTGCCCTGCGGCCACCTCCAGGTACAGCCAGCTGTCTCTCTCCACCACTGCTCAGAGACTCGGCCTCACCAGCAGCACCCGGTCTCCTGCTGGCCCCCTGCCCCTCCTCCCAGAGGCCCCCAGACCACCTCTGCCGTATCCCTCTCACCTCCCAGGGAGCTGTGCCCAGAACGGAAGGCTGGCTGCTGACCATGTGCCAATCTGCAAAGGTCACACAGCAGGGACAACAAAGGACCTTTCTGTCCTAGTGCTTAAGGTAACTGCTGCCACCAGCGGAAATCACCCCTCGACCTTCTGGTGTTATGAATTAATAATCAAGGCAGAGCCAGCGACGGGCGGGCTGGCGGGCTGGCAGGACCAGGGTGCCCAGCTCCTCCTCCCTCCGTTCCTTGCCTTGCAGCCGGGTCGCCCCAGCCTGGGCAAGAAGAGCCTGTGACTTGCTGGAGTGGTGGGCACTTTGGAGCCAGCTGCAAACGCCTCCCTCAGGGCTTGGGCTAACAGGTACCGAGGCGCTCTGCAGAGGGAACCTGCTCACCAACACGCGGCGGCTGAGTGTTGATTAAGTTCCCTGCTGCATTCGGGGACCATTAACTCACGACAAACATCTCCTGCCGGTGCAGGTGGGGCGGCGAGGAGCAAGGAGGCAGAGGGAGCCCTTACCCTCAGCCCACAGGCAGGAGCCCATGCACTGCCCCTTGCTGTCACTCAGGGACAACACGAATGCTCCCGGAACAGACGTGAGCCACCCAGTGAGACCCCTGCAAATGGGCACAGTGCCACATCCCTGCCTCGTCCTCCAGAGGAGGCCCCCCACGCCACTCATGCTGCCCAGAGGGTGCTGATTCTAGAACTTTCTGCAGTATTCACACCCAGCCTCCCTGCCTCCAGGCCCAATTCTCCTCTTGCCAAGGGAGCACACGGTGTGTGGAACGCTATGGAGAGCTTCGGGGGTAACATCGCCACCCCCCAGGTAATAAGTACCTGCACACCTGCAGTCGGGCTGCGTCCTGTGAGGTCTCTGTCACATGGGAGTGGCAGTTTTCCCCTACACTTGAAAACTGGTTTGAATTCAGGCTCACAGTGACTTTGGGTAGTCGCTGCAGCCGCCCGAGCCTCAGTTTCCCCATTTGTAAACTGGCAATCAGAAGATTGCAGCCCCCGATGAGCGCTTAAGACTGGGAGAGAGAGGGCTGGGACACCCAGAGCCCAGGAAAAAATAAAATGTTTGTGTACTACCTTATTCCCAGTGGAAGGGACAAAGGACCACAGAGTCAACCAAGGCCTTTCCAAAGGGGTGGAACTGGTGGCTCAGAGAAGGCCACAGCCAGGGTGAGGCAGCCCAGCAGGGAGCAGAGAGCAGGGCTCCTCTGCTGAGCCTGGTCCACACACCCAGGGCTCCAGACAGGGTGATGCTGGGCCCAACTGAACAGAGTGACAACTCTCCGCAGGGGTTTTGGGGAGCCCCACATTCAGTTCTTTTGCTCCCAGCCCTTTGGAAAGCAGGAGGGCAGGGGAGGCCCAGACACCTTGGCCTTCAAGATGAAAAGGTTCTGGGGGGGTCTGGTCACCTGGGCACCCCTCTGTGCACAGAGGGCCAATGTCACAGCCCCCGTCACATATCCCGGACCCACCAGAGAACTCAGCCTGTGGGGGACTGGTCTTCCCCACACCTCGAGAACATGCGAGTTTGTCCTCCTCCACCCAGAAGTTTTCATTTTTAAAAAATGAAAGAGCACCCAGGCAACCCTGCATCTTATTTCATGGGTTCACGGCTGCCCCGAGGGTCCCGGATGAAACACCCCATCTGCTGCAGGCAAAGTGAGGAGCCGGTGAGTGTGGCTGGCGGCTGGCTGCTTCCTTCCCCTGCTTTGGTGGATGAAGCAGCCTGGTGCTGACAGCCACCCTTGTCCCCATCAGAGCTTCCAGGGTGCCACAATCCTTGGGCTGCCCCCTCTCCTTCAAGCCCCTGAGCTCCAGGTGGGCAGAGGGTCTGTCTGGACCTCTGGTGTCCAGAGCCTGGAACACAGAACAGACATATGGCCATGGGCCCAGGGCGTGCTCTGGGGGCCACAGACTTTCAAAACCAAGGGACACTGCCCAGGGCTGGGGCTCTATGGGCAGCTCTGGCCACGCCCACCAGCAGGCTCTGGCCACGCCCACCAGCAGGCTCTGACCACGCCCACCAGCAGGCTCAGATCCCAGCAGGCCCTGGCCACGCCCACCAGCAGATGCGGCCACAGGATGCAGATGGGGTTTATCGCATAAGTGGATCCCACGCGTTTCCCTTCACCCTGTGGCCTGGGGCAGCCGCTTCAACTCTGGAGCCTCTATTTCCTCATCTGTAAAATGGGACGCCCACGGCGTTCCTGGAGGATCCCATTAGCCACTGCAGAAAAACCGCTTGGCCCAGCCCAGCGTCTGGCAGAGGACGAGCCTGATAAACATTAGCCACGCCACGAGGCAGCCTGCACTCCAGGTCTGCAGATTTTGTTTTCTTCCTTTTCCTTCTGGCAGCTTCTTGGCATCTTCGCAGACATGCCTGTGGAGCTGCTGCGGAGACTGAAGGAAAAAATAGACCCTCCACCTTTCCCAGAACCCTCTCCTTTGACTTCCTGGTGGAAGTCCAGGAGCAGGCAGAGACTGGGCGGAACAGGAAGTGGGGCCACCTCCAGGCCAGCGCTAGGTGGCCTGGCTCTGGGCCGCTGATCCCCGAGGAGCCCTCTTCCTCTCGGTGCGCGCGCCCATCTCCCGTCTGCGTGGGAAGGAGGAGTGCAGGCAGACTCACGCGCCCGCCAGGATGCCTGCGCTCCAGTTTTTAATGTGAATTTTAACAATCTAGGTAGGAAGCGTCCTTGGCTCAGAAGAGATGCCTGGGAACGCTGGTTTGTGCTGTAAATCAATCAATGAGACGCTGGCAGGCAGGAGGTGGAAGGTGGGCGCGCAGCCCCCACGATGCCCGATGCCCGGCGTGGGCGAGCCCCTGCTCCAGCCGGTGTGCGGTGGCTGGCTCCCCGCCCGCAGCCCAGGGACTGGAGATGCTGGGACAGCTGGCTTGGCCAAGGATGGCACAGGGAAGACCTCGGCTTTCGGCTGGGGACAATGCCCCTTGGGCTACAAAGTGCCCAGTGGCCTCGCCCCTTCCACCTCATCCTCTTGTGTTCCCCCTGCAAGCCAGGCCTGCATACCCAGGTGAACGCCTTCCCTTTGCCCTCAGGGGGCTCCAGTTTCTGAGGGTGTGGCAGGTGGCAGAGCCAGTGTGGCAGGAGAGGGTGCAGGTGGACGTGAGCCCACAAAGGCCCCTCACAGCCTGGCCAGGGGTGGCTCTATGGAAGGGAGCAAGAGCCAGGCCAGGCTGAGCCTCAACGGTGAGAAGCATGGGCTTTGTAAAGAGCGAGGTGGCAGAAGGGTCTCACATGTCAACACCAAACTGCCCACGCTCAGTTGGGAAGGTGGTCCAGACAGCGGAAGGCCCAGGAGTGGGAACAAGCACGGGCAGGCTTTTTCCACCCCTTTTGGATTCCTAGAAGTCCAGGAGGCAAAGAAACACTGTGACAGCCTGGTGGTGGCAAGAAGGTGGCCTTGGGAATCCTTCCATCTCCTTCCTCTCCACTTACCAGCTGTGGGACTGAAGGCAAGTTGTTTTACCTCTCTGAGCCTCAGTTTCCTTATGTGTAAAGTGGCATCATCACCACCTCCTCTGGAGGATTTGCACAGAGACCCCCTAAGCATGCATGCCAAAGCTCAGCGAGGAGGAGCCAGCAACCCAGGGGCTCAGCCTGCTCTCTGGCCACCCCAGCCTCGGGCTCTCCCGCTTCGAAGGAGCTTCCCAAGGGCTCTTATGGAAAGGGCCCCACCCGGCTTACCTCCCTGAGGGAAGGCCAGGATGAACTCAGTGCTCCCCTGAGCACACACACATAATCTCACTGAATGCGCACAACTACACTAGGACCCAGGTGGGGGCACCATGCTCAGAGAGGGAAAATGACTGTTCAAGGTCACTTGGCTGGGGAAAAGCGGGACCAAGACTTATCTGTGGCTTCGAGTAGCACATGCAGCATACAAATGAGTTTAAAGTATGTCAATAATATAAACAGATACTTGCTTGTGTCTGTTCTCAGCACTTTGCATATATTAATTCACAACAACTCCAGAAGGTTCTGTCACTTTGCCTGTTTTACAGTAGGTGAAAGTGAGGCACAGAGGGCATGGGGGACATGCCCAAAGCCATATACCAAGCAAGAACCCGGAAGGCAGCTCCTGCCACAAACAGCAGGGGTCTACGATTCTCATCTATTGTGTCAACTTGTTCCTGCCACAGGGCCTTTGCATTTGCTGCTCCTGGACAGAAGTTCTGGCTGGCTCCTTCTTATTTGAATTTCTGATCTGCCCCAATTAACCTTAAACGTGAGCCCTCTCTCTGCCCCCTGTTGTATTTTCACAGAGCTTAGTACCTATGGGTTGATTTGTTAACTGTGTATCTCCCTCAGGGACACTGGCCTCTCTGGGTCACCTCTAAATCCCAGCCCCTGCTCCATAGATATTTGCTAAATGGGTAAAGGTACCCAGACTGTACCAGCCCCTTTCAGAAAGTGATGGCGAGGGGCCAGTTCAGACTACTGGAAGCACGCATTCTCCCCTGGAATCTAACCTTGGAACCTCCTCCCTAACCCTTTTGTGACCTTTCCCCTTTGGGCATGAAATCTGAGGGGGGGGGCAGCAAGAATTGCAGGCAGAGCCACATCTAGGAAAGTCCTGAGCCTGAACACAGCATCTGCCACACAGTAGGAGGCTGGACCCAGGAAACTGACAAGACTCCCAGCATGCTCTGTGGCCCCATCATCTGTCAAACCCACAACCAGGCGGAATTCCCCCAGATGCCCCGGGGCTGCCTGACAGCAGGGCTTGGGGGAGCCCCAGCTATGAAAGACCCCCTCCTCCAGCTCAGAGAGGTGCTGGCAGGAGGCAAGGGGAGGGCCCTAGAGAAATAAAAACAGGGACCCCAAGAAAGTAAGGCGGAGGGGAAGCCCACCCTCCTTTCTCACCTTCGCCTTGAGGTTGAAGTTGGTGACACTTTTTGGATTAGCAAAATAATCACATCGTTCAAAATGAAAATATGAAAAGCTTACATGAAAAGTTCACTCTGCCTCCTTTTCCACCAAAATCCCAACCAGTATCCACTATTCTTATTTTATTGGGAATCCTTCCAGTCTTTGATGCAAATAAAGCAAATTCAACATTGACTCCTACTCTAACTAAAAGGGTTTCATATGCCTAAAAAGTGCCACAGTTCTTTTCCCTAGTTGGACACAGTTCTACCTTTACACCTAGAGATATACACGTCCGGATGTGGATAAATATGTGCCTGTATACACACAGTTATTAAGGGCTTTCTGTAATTTTCAACCAGTTCTGCTGGAACGATGTGTTTGGCTTGGGGGTCTCTTTCCAGCTGCGCGCTGGCCGTTTGTATTCTACTCAAAGCAGGTGCCAGGAGCCAGCTCCTTCCCAGAAATATTTGCAGCTCCTCATTTCTCGAGCATCTAAAAAGTACTAGTAGAGCTCTCATTCCAAAGAGAATGAAAACAGAGAGGTAAAGTGACTAGCCCAAGGTCACACAGCCAGAGTGGACCTGGGAGGACTAACAGCCAATTTGCCAATTGGCCACCAAAACCAGTTGCCACAGGCCCGGCCCCCCACGGTCTTCCCTCCACACCCTCCTTCGGAGCGGCAGCGGAACCCCGAGCCCCAGGTCGACTCCCAGGGTCAAGCGCCCAGCCTGGCCGGCCAGACGCACAGGCGTCTCTTCCGTCACTTCCCTGCGGGCAGCTCGGCCCCGCTCGCCACCCGGCCTCTGGGTGCGCCCGGCCGGCCGGATGCGGGGCGCGCCGCCTCTGCGGCCCCGCGCGTCGGGGCGAGCTCGGGGCGAAGCGCTCTGCGGGCGCCGCCCGAGCCCATTCGACAGATGGCAGGACCGAGGAGGCGCGGCGACGACGCCGACCCCGCGAGGCCACCGACAGGGGCGCGCCGAGCGGCTCCCTCCCGGCTCCCGCCACTTCCAAACTTTCCGCCTGCGCAGCGCGCCCCACGCCCGGGCAGGTGCGGGCGCACAGGCGCTGCCCGCGGGGAAGCCCGGCCTCCCCTCCCGGGCCGGTCCGGCGACCCCGCGCCGAGCGACACCCGCCGCCGCCGCGCGCCCGGCGACGACCCATTTGGAGGAGGAGGAGACTGAGGACCAGAGAGGGCGAGCCGCGAGCCAAGGTCACACAGCGCGGGCGGCGGCGTCCCCGCGCGGTCCCCGCGGTACTCACAGCCGGTCTTGCCCTCGAGCTCCCGCACCTCCTCGGACGCGGAGTGGGCAGCGCCCATGGTGCGCGGCGGCCCGGGGCGCACTGCCCTCGCGGGCCCTGCGGGCCTGGGCTGCGCGGCGGCCGCCGGGGCCTGGGGTCCGAGGCGGGTCGCGACGCGGGGACAGCTCCGTGCCGCGGGCTCCGCGTGGGGCCCGAGCGCGGCCTCATATAGCGGCGGCGGGAGGCGCGCGCGGTCCTAGCGCACGCCGGTTTCACGCACGGCGGGGCGTGGGGGGAGCGCCCCGCCCCGGGCCGGAAGCGACCGGAGGGGAGGCGCCCGGAGGAGCCCACCGGGCCCGGCCCCGCCGCGGCGGCCGAGCGCGGGGCGCTTCTTCTCCCCTTCCGCACCCCTGCAGGGTGGAAGGAAGCGGCTGTAGGCAAAGTTGGGGTGAAGGTGAGAGCGCTCGGACCCCAGGCAGGCTCCATGCACGCCCCCGCCCCATCCTCCAGAACCCGAGCGAAACTCCACGGGGACAGGGAAGGAGGTCAGCGAGCATTAATTAGCTCTATGGAGAACAACAGTAATAACAATCCAATCTGGATGCGCATCACGTGCGTTGCTTGGCTTATTCCAGGAAAGCCCCTGTCCTCCCCCGCAGCACCCGTCTGAAGGAGGACACCTGGGGGACGGCCCTCGAGAGCCAGCGCAACCCAGAGACCGAGGGCCACCTCCCACTTTAGGAGCCGGGAGCTCCGCCCACCCTCCCTCGGAGAGTTGGGCGCGGAGGGACGCCCTCAGGTGGTTTCGTTAGAGAGGGGCCACCGAGTGTTCCCCCTGGCCACCGTGGGAAGTTTCTTGGTTAAGACAGCTTGAGGGTTTGGCTCTGCATTTAGGCAGGGTGACACCAGTCGGTCCTGCCACCTGATTCCTCCTTCTTAAAATGGGAGGAAGTTAATGAGTTGTCCACCAAAGGGCCTGGCAGGGACAGGGCACAAGATGACAGAAGCTGGCAGTCCTGTGGAATCATATCTGCCTTGTCAGGGAAGAGGAGCTGGTGCTCAGGGAGGCCCCAGAGCCAGGGCAGTGTGCTCTACCGTCCTGCGGACATGGCCACCAGTGACTGTTGGGTAGTTGGGTCTGTGCTGAGTGCCAGGCTCAGGGCACCAGTTCTGCCGTGCTGCCAGACGGCGATGTGGGTGGGCCCAGCTCCGTCACTTCATAGGGTCCTAGGCAGGGTCTCAGCAGCCCGTTCCTGCAGACCAGGGGACCAGGCCCAAGTCACAGCAGCCTTTCGGAGCCACCGAGGAGCTCCCGGAGCTGCGGACTCAGCCTCCTCCGGGTTGGCCTGCAGAGAGCCCAGCTAGTACCTGGAATCCGTGCTGACTCCACCCCTGTCTACACTGCTGGCTGGCCGCTGTTTGACCCCCTAAATTGAGCTCCAGGGAGTCCATGATGGACCCCAAAGGGACACGGCAGAGCCAGAAGCAAGGTAAGCAGACGGCTCGGTGAGGCTCCCCTGCGGTGGCACCCAGCCTCTGCCACGATGAGCACACCGGGTGGGTCTCCCTCCACACAAAGCCCGCCGCCGCGTGTCCCAGAACGGACAGCTTTCATTCAGTCCCACCCATGGCCCTGATGTCGTCCACAGAGCCAGGCCGAGGTCTGCCGCTCTAGGCGGTGTCTGGGGCTGAATGGATGGGGGGGGGGGCGGCTGGAGGGGGGGGGCGCCTCAGGGGGTGAGCGGCCCCCCTCCCTTAACACAGGGTGACCTTCCAGGACGGGGGAAACACTTTAGTCACCAAGCAACTGCCTCTCTTCCCCCGGAGGGCCACCCCCCTGCAGGAGCTGATGAAAAGCAGTGGCCAAAAATCTATATGCTCTCTCCTGCACCACGTGACTGGGACTGTGACACCACAGTGGGCACCGGGAAGAGGAAGCCAGGGTTGGTCTTCCTTCTGCTCGGCCACCTTCCCGTCGGGAGGGCTGCAGAACCATTCCTGGGCAAGTGCTGTAACCCCCAGAGCCTCAGTTTCCCCACAATGACAATGGCGCCTTCCTCACTGAGTGGCCTCGAGGCTTCCTATTTGTAAAATGCTGGAAACGGGGCCTGCCTGGTGCTAGCCGGCGTTTCGCTGGCTCTCTGAGAAGGCAGGAGGGAAGGAAGTCCTGATGGGTAGGATTTGCACATTTCCATACTGTCCATCCTCCCCCAAGGTCAAGTTCAAGCCACCTAGAGTTGAACCATGGGCTCGCAGAGTTCCCGAATGTTTAACAGTTTATTCTCAAACCCAGAGGAGCTCCACCCGACTGCACAAGACTGGTGTTCTCCGTGCCTTCATCCATCTATTCGTTCATTCGTGATTCCAGTCCCGAGTGCCAGGAGTCTGGGCACAGCAGTGAAGGAGTGAGTCCCTGATGTCAGGAGGACAGAGCTGTGAACGGACCCCACGGCGTCTAGAGGGTACCAGCCACCTGGCGCAGCCCCCCTTTGTGGATGGGACAGCCAGGTCCAGGATGGGCTGAGCCCGACTCCGAGCACAGACTCAGAGCTGTGTAAGCAGCTGTGTCCGGTCCCCTCTCGTCACTCGGCGTGGGGCAACGCCCACGGCTTGTTAATATTGTAGGAGCTACACTTGTTCTTAATCCTCAGGCCACTGAGTCCCGGGAATTTACAGGGACTCCTCCTCCCTGTAGAAAACCACACCTACACCACATCAAACAGCCAGCCATTAGTGACGCTCTTGCAAGCTACAGCCAGCGCGGGAGAGCCTGCAGGTGGGATTTGCTCAGGCTCCTTTGATGGCTTTATGTGCCTTGGCTTCTTGGTTTTAGTGTCCTTGCGATCAGAGAAGTATCACAGCCCATTTGCATTTATCCTTCTTCCTCTGAGGGACCCTGATCTTTTCAGCTACCCGGGGTGACACTTGCTGTGGGAGAAGCGTTCAGATCTGGGCTGGAACAGGGCTCTGCCCTCGGGTTGGGTCCATTGGTTTAATTGCCCAAACCTTGACGTCCTCATCTGAAGAATGGGTATAGCAGCGCCACCTTTAAGGTCGGTGGGTGAAATGACGGGCAGGGAGCCTGCCCTTCCCAACTGCCCACTCCTTCCCTGGGGAAAAATATCCAAGACTTTACAGCCAGCCTCCACCCTCTCCTCCCAGGATTCCCAGTGAAACAAATAAACGGAGCTCAGACCTGCCTGAACTCCTTCCTATTAAGGCACGCTGGTCCTGGGCGATGATCTTGGCAGGGGACTTTAATGGTTCTTGTTCATTATTCTTTTTTTTTTTTTTGGTACTGGGGAAGGGGCATTCAACTCCTGGCCATATCCCCAGCCCTTTTTTGTATTTTATTAGAGACAGGGTCGAGTTGCGTGCATGCCACTAGGCTGGCTTGGCGATCCTCCTGCCTCAGCCTCCCAGTGCATTACAGGAGGCCCGGCTTGTTCATTATTCTTTAAAGCCAATCCTGAGTGGTTTGCAATAATCCTAGCACTTGCCAGCGCTTCAAAGCCAGCCTCAGCCATGGCGAGGCACTTAGCAACTCAGTGAGACCCTGTCTCTAATAAAATACAAAAAAAAGGGCTGGGGATGTGGCCCAGGGGTCGAGTGCCCCTGAGTTCAATCCCCAGTACCACCACCAAAAAAAAAAAAAAAAAAGCCAATCCTGAGTGGGAGAGCCATGTCCTATGTCTTCTCGGTTGCCAGAGAGGAGGCCCCTGTGGGTGTCCATCTATGTCCCTCCAGGATCTTTGTCCAGACCTCAGAGGGCCGCAGCTGCGCAGGAGGTGGAAGGGGTGGGGAGGAGCCGTCTGGCCACCTAAAAATAGGAGACTGGGGCTCTCTGGGGAGGTCGCCTGGAGCACTTTTTCTATTATTTATATAATTATAAATAGTGACCAGTTACTGGAACTTACAAGGGGCAAATGGAAGCTTGTCCCTGGAAGGGCTTCCAGCTCGGCCTTGTTGTCCAAGAAACAAACTTATCAGAGAAGCAGAAAGAGGTGGCAGGGGCCCAAAATCTATTTTAACTTCGTTACTTTATATGGAGCACGGGGCAGGCTTGGCAGGGGCAGAAGCCCTCCAAGGGGCCAGTGGGGTCTCGACCCAGACCGAAACGCCCCAGTCCTGGGAAGGGGCTTCAGGTGCTGTAAGTCTTATCTGGGACGTGGGTGGGGAGCATCTTGCCCCATCAGACCGGAGGGCGTGGGGTAGGCTGCAGAATAACAGCCCCTGAAGAGGCCCGTCCTCATGCCCGGAAGCTGTGACTATGTTAGGTTCCACAGCAAGGGGGAAATAAGGTCTCCCGTGGAGAGCGTTGCTGATCAGTGGGGGAAGAGGACCTCGGATCACCGTCGTGAGCCTAATGACTCAAAAGGGTCCTGGCAGATGAAAGAGGGAGGAAGAGGGTCAGAGTCAGGAGGGACTGATGTGAGCTGGGTGTGGCGGCACACACCTTTAATCCCAGCTACTCAGGAGGCTGGGGCAAGAGGATCCCAAGTTCAAGGCCAGCCTCAGCAACTTAGACCCTGTCTCAAAACAAAAAAATAAATAAATAAAGTGAAAATGGCTGGAGATGTAACTCAGTGGGAGCACCTCTGGGTTCAATCCCAGTACTGCAGAAAAAAGGGAAAGATTAGTAGCATGAGAGAGTCTCAACAGACCAGCAATCTGTGGCTTCAAAGATGGAGGCAGGGGACGCGAACCAAGGAATGCTGGCAGCCTCTAAATGCTGGAAAATGTAAGAAAACAACACCCCCCACCCCCAAAAGCTTCTAGAAGGAACCTTGATTTTAGTTCACCAAAATCCATTTCAGATTTCTGATCCCTGAACAGTAAGGTGATAAACTTGTGTTGTTTTTAAGCCACTACGTTGTATAACTTGTTACAGCAGCAACAGAAAACGAATACAGACCAGGTTTGCACTCGCAAGACCCCAGGGCCACGGACGCAGCACTGCCCAGGCTGTCTTCTGGGAGACGTGGTTCTTTGTGTATGCAGCATAGCACCTGCAATTGAAGTGTCAATGCCTGGGTCCAGAGGTTTTGAGGCTCAGGAAGCCCAAGAATGCATTTTATTTTATTAAATAATTTATCTGTGTTGCAGTTCTGGGGATTGAATCTGGGGGCACTCTACCACTGAGCTACACCACCAGTCTTTTTTTGAAATAGGGGCTGTGTAAGCTGACTTTGAACTCGTGATCCTCCTGCCTCTGCCTCCTGGACACACTAGGGTCACAGGCATGTGCCGCACACCCAGCTGGGAATGCATTTTAAATGACAACTCTAGGTGGTTCTGATGTAAATGGGATTTTATGTTTTTGCGATAGTTTTATTCAGATACAATTCACACCACACAGTCTCCCTTTTAAAGTGCACAATTCAGTGGGTTTTAGTCTCTTCACATCACTTTTAGGACCCCTTCGTCATCCTCAAGAGCCACCACCCTTCGTCCCTATCCCCTCCAGCTTGTGGCACCTGCTGCTGACCCTGTCTTTGTGGATTTACCTGCTCTGGATGGAATCTTTTTTTTAAATTTTTTTTAATTTTTATTTATTTGCTTTTAGTTGTACACAATGCGTTTTATTTGTACGTGGTGCTGAGGATCGAACCCGGGTCGCCCACGTGCTAGGCGAGTGCTCTACCGCTGAGCCACAATCCCAGCCCTCTGGATGGAATCTTGAACGAGGCAGCCCTTTGTACCTGGCTCCTTCCACTTAGCCTCACGTGTCCAAGGTTTTTCCTCAGGAGGGTGCTTTTCCTTTTCATGGCTGAATACTATTCCACTGTCCAGACAGACCACATTTTGTTTATCCAATCATCTTGCCAGTGGACACTTGGGCTGCTTTTGCCTTTAAGTTCACTGTTTGTGAACAGTGCTACTTATGAACAGCGGCCACAAAGATCTGTTTGAGTCCCTGTGAAGGCCGCATTTTGAAACACAAGAAAACAGTGGCTGGGGTGACATTCTCCCTTCTCTATGTATTGCATCCAGAGCAGAGGCACTGTCAGTGACCACAAGAGCCACCAGACAGGAGGGCCTATGTGTGCCAGGAACTGCACAATGTTCCCGAGTATCTCATTGGCCCATCACAGCTGAATGACAGGTGTCAGGGCGACTTATCATCCCCTTGTTGCAAATGTGCAGATGGAGGCTGCAGAGGGCTCAAATTTCATGTTCGAGTCTTTGCACTTAGCAAGTGACAGAGCTCTGAGCCGCCGACCCAGGAACCAGTGATACTCCTGGCAGGTGCCTGACCCCTGAAGGCAAAGGAAGGAAGAAAATCCAAAATCGATGCCTCGCACCTTCTGAATCCCTTTGCTACCAGGTAGATTAGTGACGGCCGCCCGGGCGGAATGCGGAGCACTTTCTCCATTACATCATCCTCACGGGATCCCAGGCGGAATCTGTATTTTTAATAAGGGCCCCTTGTTCTGATGCGACCTGAGGGTCCCACGTGGAGAAAAATGGGGTCTGGGTGTGCAAGATCCAGGGCCACTGGGTGCTCATGGCCTCCCTGTCCCCAGCCCGAGGAATGTCCTCACACTCGGCTTCCAGAGGAGCCCAGACGAGCATCGGCCACAAGAAAAGTCAGGTCCCCGCACACCCCCTGGTAACACTGTCCCCTCCGCTGCCTGGCCTTCGGGCAGCCCCACTCCCGTGTGACAGTAGGTGGCAGGGCTGCAGCTGGCCACGCGCGGCCCTGCAGGGGACACCGCTGGCTGCCGTGAGCACACCGAGGGGCAGCCAGGGCTGATCCTGCCACCTCCCCCATCCCAGAGCCTCCGGGAGCTGGGGGGAGGGGCAGCCCGCCGCGTCCTCCCCCCTCCCTCCTTCCCTCCCTCCCTCGTCGTCCCCTGGCATGACTGCAAGTGCCAGTGGGACCCACGGGGTGCTGGGCGGCAGGGATGATAAATACATGTTGGGGTGCAGGTTGGCACAGCCCATAATTTGGGGCTTACCCTCTGGGCCAGCCGGGGCCAGGCTGACTCAGCAGAGCTCGGGGCCTGCTGGCACTGGCCGGCGAGGCCAGGCGAGGCAGCTCCTCCAGCTGTCCACCGTGCCCTCTGCAACCCTCCTGGGGCTGGCGGCAGAGAGCATGCATGGGAGCCAGATCCCACTTCACCCTCCGCAAGGGAAGGAAGGAGGAGTGGGATGGGGAGAAGACCGGCGCTTCCCGCTGCTCTTTCAGGAATCTTTAGATGGAAGAAGCTTCCCCTCCACCCAGGGCGGGGAGACAGAGGCTCTGGGGCACCCAGCTGCAGCCAGAGGCAGGGGCAAATCCTGGGTAGCCTTCACCGTTTGGACCTGATTGGGGGGGGGGGGTCCTGGGGGAGGAAATCTGGAGAGAGGGCCCCCTCCGCCTTCCTCCTTCTTTGGGTAGGAGTCCTCCAGGCAGCGTTGGAGAGCCTCTCAGAATTAGATAGTTCAACCCAGATATTTGCACAGAAGAGGAAACAGACGTTCTGAGTGGTCTTCCAGCAAGGACCCAGTTGGCTGGACCTAGCCTCAGACCAGGGAATGGGGGGGACAGAGCCAGTAGTTCACTCTCCCAGGTTGGTTGGTCCTGGGCCATTTAGGACCTTGTAAAACAAAGTTAACTTACGCCAGGAACACTGTGTTAGTACAATAAAAGGGTTTATTAGGGACCACGTGGAAGGGTTGGGAGGTAGGGGAAGAATGGCGTGGAAGGGCAGGGAAGGGAAGGGAAGAGGGGTAGGGAATGGGAAAGGGGCAGGACAAGAAGAGGAGCAGTTTCAGTCCGGAGAAGGCTTAAATAGGACCAGCTGGACCCCTGGAGCGAGTCTGTGTCCCCATAGGCTGCCAGAGGTCAAGAGGGGGGTGGCACCTGAGGGCTGGCCAGCAGAGCTGGGGCACCTGGGAGGTGTGGCCTCTCTAGGCTCCCTGGGAAGTGTGGCCTCCCTACCTGGAATCTAACATTCCTGCCTTCTTGTATGAAAATGCAGGTTCCTGGGGCCACTGAGATAGACTCACTGGCGTGATCTGTATGTAAACTAACCTCAGAGCCTCGGCTCTAGAGGGTGGGATGGAGTACTGCGGATCTGGGTTCAAGTCTTGGTCTTAAGCAAATGACCTACCCTTCAAATCCTTGCAGAATCTGCCAGGTGAGCGCAAAGGTTAGACATGAATTCTCACACATTCAAGGTGCTTGGGCGCCGGGAGGTGTGACTCTGGCCACCTGGCTGGCTCAGGGGCCATGGCTCCAGGTGCAGTGTCTGGTCCTGGCCGCGTCTCAGTGGGGACTAGAAGTGGGGCAGCAACAAGGGAGGGGGTCTGCAGAGAGAAGCTGTGCTCAGGGTGTGGGCTGAAGGGCTGGGGAGGACAGGTGCCCCCGGGAGCCCGTGTGAGCCCCACAGAGAGGGGGGAGCAGGGACAGATCAAGCCCAGCCCCCAGATATCACAGGACCAAGAGGGGGCCTGTGGATTTCTGGGTAAAGGAAGGTAACTGCGGACAGGTGCCACTCAGCCCCAGCCCCCTGGACCCCTGCCATGCAACAGGAGCAGCGGAGCATGCTGGGAAGGGCCGGGGAGGGCGTCGGGCACAGGTGTCCTTCTTAGGGGCCCTCAGAGAGGTGGGGAAGAATGTGAGGGTAAAGTGAGCGGGCCCTGGGATCACAGCAAAGGTCCCTTCCCTCTGTCCCTGCATGGTGCACCCAGGAGGCGCGCACAGGAAGCCGGTGCTGTGGCTGCTCCGCGTTCAGCGCCCCAAGAGCAGGGCTCTGGAGAGGCCTGTGTGTAGAGCAGCGCCCGGGGCAGTTTCTCTTCGGAGGACTGGGGCGGGGGGTGGGCAGCCCCGTCTGCTAGGGGACCCAGAGCCGGGCGCAGGGTGAACTGGAGCGGGCTCTGCCCTCTGCCTGTGCCCCAGACCCGCCTGGGGAGGGGCCAGGGCTCCCGCCACGGCCACACCCAGGCCCAGTCAAACCAGGCTGGGGTGGGGGTGAGGGCAGGAAGGGTGACGTCAGTGTGTTTCACCCCCCTCCCCCGCCAGGTGATTCCAACACACTGTCCAGTTTGCAGACCACCGTTTTGCCGCTCGCTGCAAACGAGACCCACCCAGGAGCTCAGATCCCAGGCAGATGGAATCAGAATCTCGAGGAAGGCTGGGAGGGCCTGGGAGATGGTTATTTTTTTTACGGGCACAACCAGGGTGGAGAAATGCAAATCACAAATCGAATCAAGGGGCGGGGGCGGGGTTCCTGCACCACCTGCGCTGGTGCGCGGGCTCTAGCTTCTTCCTGGGGAGCTCTGCGGGTGACCTCGGGCTGAGCACGGGCGCCTGGCAGTTGGGCTGGGAGCTGGAGCTCCTTCACCGCAGAGACCACAGCTCCGAGGGTGGGGTGGGGGTTAGGGGTGGGGGTGGGGGATGGGATGTCGACGACTACAACACACAGACGCCCAGCTGCACCTCACAAGTGCATCTCCTCCGAATAACAATGGGAGATTAGTCAGTCTTTAAGGATGGACCTGGAGACCTTTATGCGGAGAGAAATAAGCCAGATGTGGAAAGACACATACCACGTGATCGCACTTAGGCCTGGGCTATGACAATGTCAAACTACCAGAGGCTGAGGGTAGGATGGGGCCAGGGGCAGGGGCCAGGGGGAGATGTTGGCCAAGGGTACAAACTTGCAGCTATGGTGTGATGGCGTTCTGGAGACCCAGGGTGCAGCGTGCTGACTGTGGCTGCGGTCATTTCTTGAATTTTGCTGAGAGGATAGATCAGAGGTGATACATTCATCAGCTTGATTGTGGGAATTATTTCACAATGTACACATATATTTGAATTTCACACTGTACACCCTGAATAAATGCGATTTTTATTTTTCAATCATATCAGTGAAACTGGGAAAATAAATATCATACCAAGTCAATAAAGAACACTATGATAGCTGGGTGCGGTGGCACACGCCTGTAATCCCAGCACTTTGGGAGGCTGAGGCAGGAGGATCGCGAGTTCAAAGCCAGCCTCAGCCATGGCGAGGCACTGAGCAACTCATGGAGACCCTGTCTCTAATCAAATACAAAAAAGGGCTGGGGATGGGGCCTGGGGTCGAGTGCCCCTGAGTTCAATCCTCGGTACCAAAAAGCAAAAAGAAAGAAAGAAAACTGTGATCAGTACTCATCTGTCACCTGCCATCTTTGTGCACATCTGCCATCTTTTGTCACTGGATATGTGCACTTGTGGACAATGCAGACTCCCTGCACAGGATGTGCTCCCCGAGCTGTGAGCACGGCGCTCTGTGGTCACTACAGGGAATCTTCAGGAGCAGTTTGACTGCACTGATTTTGACCTTGGTCCCTGGCTCTCTAAGCCTAGCATCCCCTAAGCTGCGGTTTCCCTCTGTCTACACCAGGTCTTGCCTCTGATGGGAAGGCGCTGGTTGAGTCAGGTTTTAAAAACTCCTAACAACTGATGTTTGGTGAGCCTGACATGAGTACCCATCTCACATCATCTCAAGAGAGGCCCCAAGGACACTCTGTGGGTGTGTGCCCGCGCTCCTGGGGATTGAACCCAGGGGTGCTCCACCACTGAGCTACATCCCCAGCCCTTTTTGAGATAGGGTCTCGCCAAGTTGCTGAAACAGACCTTGAACTTGAGATCTTCCTGCCTCAGCCTTCTGAGTTGCTGGGATTGCAGGCCTGCGCCCCCAGGCTCACCACCAAAGGAGACTCTTGAATGAATACATAAGTAAACAAACCCTAAAGCTAGAGAAGAGAGGTGACTTGTCCAAGGTCACGCTGATTAACTCCAATTTCCTGACACCTCCCTTACTAGGGTCGTCCCTAAAGAGAGCAACTCCAGCTGGTTTACCAGAGCATGGGAATGCGCTTCCTCTGGGCCCTCGAACACTAGCCAAGTTGCACACGCACGCACGCATGCATTGGGCAAGCCCGTTTCCTTTACCCCTGCGTCTGACGTCACCAGAGAGCATCTCCCTGATGGACAGCTGGCTGGTGGTTTCCACGTCTTGGCTACTTTAAGTCCTACTGTCGGGAACAGCAGGCAGATGTCTCTTCCAGATATTGATCTCATTCCTAGGAATGGGATTGCCGAGTCCTGGGACAGGTCTATCTTCATTTTCTGAGGAACCTCCACACTGTTTTCCATGATGGCCATACCAACTTAAAGCAGTGTTTTTAGTTAACCTGCTTAAACTGTCCCCTTCCCCTTCTCCCCACCCCTAGCCCCTCCAGTCCCTCCACCAAACGCTCTAGTTGGGACCAGGACTTCACCTTGGCTGGACTTAACTCTTTATTCTCTGTCCCCACAATTTTTTTAAAAAATATTTATTTATTTACTTTAGTTGTACACAATGCAATGCATTTTTACAGGATTTGCGTGAGCCACAATCCCAGTGTTGTACACAATGCAATGCAGGATCGAACCCAGGCCGCCCACATGCTAGGCAAGCGCTCTGCCGCTGAGCCACAACCCCAGCCCTCCCCACAATTTTTTTTTTTTCATTTGACTCTGGAAAAAGTCACTAGACACCTGTTGGGGTTTGATTAAGTTCTGGACTAAAGTTCTCCTTTCAGTTGTGAAAGTTGCGACGCTCAGGTGTGCACAAGAATTCCCCAGAGCATCCTGTTCAGGGGACATGGGGACAGGGGGACAGCCAGGTTCCTGCTGGTTAGAAGCCTCCCGCCCCCAGAGGATGCTGAAAAGGGGGTGGAAATCAGAGGCCCCAGGGACCCCCCAGCCCCTCCCCTGCTGACTCCTGACCTTTGGCCTCTCTTGCTGGTCAGCCTTCAGCAGACAGGGGGTGATGGGGAGAGGGGAGTGACAGATGAGAAACCTCCGGACTCGAGCTACCAGCCCCTCCTCCACCTGTCCGGGTGCCCCAGGCTCAGTGCAGCCCTCAGGAGGGACAGCACGAGCCCCCAGGGGCAGCCGTGGCTCAGTTGGGGGACCTGCCGCTGGCTGCTGTGAGGGGCGCAGACACATGGCAGCTCCAGCTGATGTCACCAGAAAGCATCTCCCATCAGGCCCCCGCCACTATTCTTAGTCTCCCGCACGCACCTCCGCCTGTTGGAAGTCTCTGGGCTCCGGCAGGCTTTTTATAAATAACTTAGAAACTTGTAGTGTGCAGGGGCTGCTGGGAAATGCTGCTTTCTTTTATCCCAGATGTTCAAAGAGCTTCAGCGGAGACACACCCTCCCCGGGGCTCGCAAACAGTGTCCCAGCATCAGAACTGGTCACCTGCATCCACGGAAGCCCCATCCAATAGCAGTGGCCAATGGGGAGCCCGCGCTGTGGGCCGAGCCCCTTGCTGAAGTCCTCGGGTTTGGGCGGGAGTGCAGTGTGGTTGTCCCGATCCCGGCGTCCCAGCCCTGTGGCCTGGGGGAGACCACTGTGCTTCTCTGTGCCCCACGCCTGCAGCCCCGGGCTGTGGTGAAGGTGCTCGGAGCAGGGCAGGCAGCCGTCCGGGGCCTGGCACTTACTGACACCGCTGGGGCCAAGTCGCAGGCTCATGGTCCACGGTGTCTGCTGCCTGCTAGGGCACGGGCTGGGGGAGTCAGAAACAATCAAGACCAGGGGCTTCTCGTCTCCGGACCCACGAACAGCAGGATGACGCCACTGGACCCCCGGAGCTTCTCGACACCTGTTTCGTTTCCCTCGAGACCCTGAGCAGCCCAGCTCCGCCTCCCTGAGCCTCCAAAGCAGGTTCCTAATAACAGAACCCTCGTGGCTGAGTAGTGATGAGGACCAAAGGGCGTGCACCGTTAGAACAGCATCCTGCCCTGCTTCTGGTCCTAGCAGGGGGCCACCTTCAGCCTCCTGTCATGTCCAGGAGATGCCCAGGCGGGGCTGCTCCTGTCTCCCTGAAGACTTTCAGAGCTGCCTTCCTTCCCTTCCTTCCTTCCTTCCTTCCTTCCTTCCTTCCTTTTCTTTTGTGGCACCAGGGATTGAGCCCAAGGACACTCTACCACTGACCTACATCCCAGCCCTTTTGATTTTGAGACAGGGCCCTGCTAAGTTGCCCAGGCTGGTCTTGAACTTGTGATCCTCCTGCCGGAGCCTCCCGAGCCTCCCGAGCTGCTGGGATTGAAGAGGTGTGTCACCACACCTGCCTAGCACCCTGTCTTTGTCACACATCTCTGGCGACTTGAGCTGGTGGATTGTGTGTGAATGTCCCTCTGGATAGATGCTAGGCTAACTGCTGTCCTCGCCCTGAGGCTGAGGTTAATACTCCTCTTCCCCACCACCCACCGGCTCCGGTCACCGCAGTCATTCTGCATGGAGATGCGCCATCTAGCGACACTCCAGGTGGCTTCCGCATCCTGTCACGCTGGCTCAGGGACCCCCACACTTGGTGGACAGCACCACAGGTTCAGTGCCTCCAAGGCCTAGAGGTGGCCTGTGTTCCCAGGAGGGCATGGTGTCACCCCCTTGCCAGGCCTCCTCAGACATGGAGGGGCACAAATGGCAGGCGGGGGACGAGGGTGCGGCCTGCCGGGAGGGGAAACGCACACCTGGCGGCTGCTTCCCCTCCTCACCAGGACGAATTCCCCTGGCCTCACAGCTCCCTGGCCGCAGTCCCCTCCTAACCTCAGAGACGGGGTTAAGTCCTCCTTTCTGGGCGCCGTTTCTCCACCGAGCTCAGCTCACACCAGCCTCCGGTGTAAGGAGAGGCCAGGGCTGCGAGTGAGCAGGAGGCTGGGAGGACCTGGGGGCGTCGGGGGCTTGGCAGGCGGGAAGGAAGCAGGCGGTGGACAGGGGTGAGGCTGGGAGGGACAGGGCCAGAGGCTCCAGCTGGGGAGGAGCAGGACTGGGGGCCTGGGTTTTGAGAGGAGCAGTCCAAGTGGAGGTGAGGGGCCCTGCAATCGCCTTGGCACCCTGACTGTGGGGTTCAGCTGAGGTCCCTGGAAAAATCGATCCCTCCTCCCGGGCCCATAATCAGTCTCCTGCGGTCTGCGCTTGGGGGGGACTGCCAGTTTGCTAGAGGCGGCCCAGCGCTTTTTCTCAAGCAGGAGCTTGAATCCCCAAAAGGTGTAGCTTGAAGCACAGAAATGGTGCAATAAAGCAACGCCACAGTTTTCTTCTTCTTTCTTTCAGGTTCCGTGTTATAGGAGAAAAGTGCATATTTGTACATTTTGTATTTTAAGGGTTTGAGATATTTAAGAGAATTCATCACCATCAGACAGAAAGGCCTTGCGATTTTGATTTTAAGTGAAGTCATTGACTACTATAGCCAGATCTTTCTGAAATTTTTGGCAAAATACACAGAACACGACGTGCACCATCTTGGCCACTTTCGAGCACACAGCTTGGTGGTGTTAAGTTTGTCCATACTGTTGTATCGGCCAGATTTTAACTGGAAAGTTTTAAGAGGATTTTTGCACTCAGTTTGTAAACAGGACACTATTGTTTGAAGAAATGCAAGACTTATCATTTTAAAGTTCACTCCAGTGGATGTGTAAGAGTTCATGACGAAGTACTTGGGAAGGCTTTGAAAAGTTCTTAAGAAGAAATCAAGTATATTAAATCCATTAGTGCACTTAAAGTACTCAAGAGAATTTAATTAAGTGCCTAAAAAAAAAAACTTGAAGTGATTGTAAAATATAGTCAATTTATAAGCAAAATACTGATATTCATAAATTCAACATGAAATCTTAGGAAAGATAGGGTGTTTTGAATTTGCATTCATAATGAATAGATTATTAATCTGAAAACATTTTATTTTATTTTTAAAATATTTTATTTATTTATTTATTTTTAGTGCCGGGGATGAAACTCAGGGGCACTCGACCACTGGGCCACATCCCCAGTCCTTTTTTGTCTTTTATTAGAGACAGGGTCTCACTGAGTTGCTAAGTGCCTCGCCATGGCTGAGGCTGGCTTTGAACTTGCGATCCTCCTGCCTCAGCCTCCCAAGTGCTGGGATTACAGGTGTACACCACGGCACCCAGCCTTAATCTGAAAATATTTTAAAATTTAAAACATATTTGTTGTGGACATTGATTCCAGGACCTCACTCACGCTATGCATGTGCTCTACCACTGAGCTACACCCCAGACCAGAATATCACTTTTGAAAAAGCCAACAAGGGCCTGGTGTGGTGGCGCATGCCTGTCATCCCAGCACTTGGGAGGCTGAGGCAGGAGGATCGCGAGTTCAAAGCCAGCCTCAGCAATGGCGAGGCACTTAGTAACTCAGTGAGACCCTGTCTCTAAATAAAATACAAAAACCGGCTGGGATGTGGCCCAGTGGTCCAGTGCCCCTGAGTTCAATCCCTGGTACGGAAAAAAAAAAAAAAAAAAAAAAAGCCAACAACTCCACATCATCTTTCACAAAAGCCTTTAGGGACATCAAAAACCACATGCTGGCAAATACTGCTTTACAGTCTTCAAACCATCTGTGTGTAGACCGCCTCCCTCTTCCGTGGTCCCCATCCTTGGTGTGCACCAGAGAGCCTGGGCTTTGGCTCCCGAGTTCCTGACTTAGTGGGTTCAGGGCCCAGGAATCTGTATTTCTAACAAGTTCCCAGGTGCGGCTGATGCGGCTGGTCCAGGGACCAGACTTTGAGAACCAGACCTCGGGACCGAGTGTGCTAGCTCCAGAGAGGCCGGGCGTGAGGGCCACCAGCGGCTCCGCAGTCGCGCTGGTTCTTGGCCTTGAACTCCGTCTCTGGCGGGTGAATGCCGTCACAGTGCTGGCCTTGCAGGTCTGCGGGAGAATGAGGAACACTGGGGTCGAAGCCCCAGAGATGCGGTGCCGCTGCTTCGAGCCCAGTGTGGCTGTGGAGCCCGGGGCCTTTCCCATCTTCCCTGCACCCACAGGTGCTGTGAGCACAGGAGGGGCTCAGAAAACACGGATGCCACTCTTACCGTCCTTCCCCACTTCCTAGCAGCAGTGGCGGCTGGGGGTGAGGAAGGTCTGTGTATCACGGGCTGCACGGAAAGCACCGGTCTCGGGGGTTTTCACAGGGGTGAGGCTACAGTGCCAAAGGCAGAGGAGGCCGGGGGTGGGGGTCCTCTCTGCGCTGCCTCCCCACCGGGGCTTGCAGGCGGTGGAGGGCAGTAAGGCTGAGTGGCCGTCCTGCTTCAGAGCCCGGAGCGCCCCCTGCAGGACGGGACTGTCGTGACAAGGCGGACCCGCCTCGCCACACCCAGGGACGGCTTCTCGGTGAGAACAGGATGCAGAATGGCAACCCCATCATCCTCCCGGGGGCCAAGCCGCTGCCCGGGGGAGGCTGTGGGTGTGGGGGCCCCCACGCTCCCTCCAGTCTCTTGCAGAGAACCCGCGGGCTGTTCCCCGGCCGTCCTCATGGGTGGGCGCTCAGCCCACCTCCCAGCCTGCTTTGTTGAGCTGGATCTGGGACCCGGGAGGTGGTGGGAGGACCCAGCTGGGCTTCTCTAAGACCCCCCCCCACCCCCGGGGAGACAGATGGCTGCTCCAGCTGGACTCCTGGGGACCCTGGTTCCCCAGTGACTGCACTAGCCACAGACTTTCTCCTCAAGGAGTCCACATGGTTGATTGGAGAGTGAACAGGGAAAGACTCAAGGTTGGGAAGACAAAGAGGAAGACACTGTACAAAGCCGCCTTCTCTTGCTACTAATGAGCCCTGACTCACATCAGGGAATAACAGTGGAGCATAATGCAGGCTCTCTGGGACTTTTTAGACTTTGAGTGAAGAATACTTGGTCAAACCATCCCAGACCTATATTCTCTCTCCTAGCAACAAGCGAGAGATGGGCACTTCCAGGGTTGCAACAGCAGCTCAGCAAATTTGGAGCTTTGGGTTGGCATTTCTATAATTCTTTGGGTCTTTCTCTTTCTCTCATGGTGGCAATGTAGCTGCAGCAGCACCGAGCATCACATTCTCTCTTGAGAAGACTCATATCAGGAAGAGAGAAAGAAGAAAGAAAAGTTTCTCTTCTTTCGTTACAGAGCAGAATCTTACCAACCATTTTCCTGTGGACTTGGTATATGCCAGACTGAGTCACACGCTCTCGCCCAAGCCAATAGCTGGCAAACTGGGTTAACCATTGTGGCTTCAACCCCACATAGTTAGTTCCTATCTTGGAACTAGAACAAATTCTGGGTCTGTTCGTAAGGAGGGAGGAGGGATGGTTTCTTTCAAAACATAACGAGGCATCTTCAGTTCAGCTTAGCGGACACCAGACACGGCTAGATGCAGGAAATATGCCCAGAAGCCGCTGTGCTCAGAACATTTGGGGGCACACAGGCAGGAAATAAAAATTCAGGTGGCATGGTGACAGCAGAAAGCCTGACCCAGCCACGGAGCAGGGTTGCAGGGTGTGGAGCGCAGCCAGGCAGCCCCCAGCAAACAAGGCTGGGGCTGGGCCAAGCGCAGGTGGTGGCGATGGAGGTGGGGCCCCACCATGTCACAGCCCAGGTGAGTAGGCGGGTCCCGGCCCGGGTCTGTGTGTGCGCGGGTGCTGAGCTGGGTGTCCGTGCCTGGACATCATCCCGCGGGCCGTGGGAAGCCACCCAGCAAGGGGGTGACTCAAGGAGACGCAGATGTGAGGAAGGGAGGCGGGTGCACTTGCAAGGGCTGGTGGTGGCCTCGCTGGGGGCGGAGGCTGTGGGGAAGCAGAGGCCATCGACGAAGCGTGAGGAGTGACCGAAGGGGTGGCCCTGGGCTTGGCACTGTTCATTCAGTTCGATGGGCAGGAGGAGCCCAGCAGAGGCCTCGAGAGCCCCTGCAGCCCAGAGAGGTCTGCACCCACCTCCCCAGACCCCCTCAGCTGCTCAGGGAGTCGGCCTCCTCCTGGAGGCTGAGCGGACACCCACCCTAGGGAGGCAGCAGATTACGCAGCTGCCACGTGGCTCGGGTCCTGGCCTGGGTGGGGCGGAGCCGCTTCCCTTCTCAGAGTCACTCTCCAGGGTGGAGGGGCCAGGGTGCACAGCAGTACCCCCAAGGCAGCACTGGCGAAGGCCTGGCCTGCCTCCCGCCCCTCCCAGCCCAGCCCAGCCCAGCCCCACAGCGGGCGGCACTGTCACTCAGATACAAGGATCGCAGAGACAGCAGCTCCAGGCTGTGGGACAGCGCGGGTCGGGGAGCAGGGCCGCACTGCAGCCTCCAGTCTCAGCTCACAGGCTGGCTGTGGGGCGAGCTTCCTTCTGAGTCACCCAGGGAAGGGAAATGGAAAGTCATCCCCAGCGTGGGTTCCTGGGGGCGGGCAGCAGAGCCTGGGGTGTGCGGCGCGACACGCGGCTGTCTTGCGTGGTGCCGCCGCCTGCGCTCCCTGTTCCGCTGTCTTCTCTCCACGGGCCACTGAGGGCCAGGAGCTTAATGGGCTTCATGGGTCGACATGCTGCTCCCGGGCCTGCTGATGCTGAGCAGCCCACGCCGGGGGTGACTCATGCTGAAAGTGCCTTGCCTAGACAGTGACAGCACACAGAATCTGTCCCGATGAGATGACACGATGACACATTTGCCCTTTACCCTCCCTCACTCCAGAACCATCTGATTGTCTCCATTACCCTGGGCACAACCTTGCAGGGGGACTCTGTCCATGCCCTACTTGGCTCACGTGGGGATCGCCAGTCCACACCCCTCAAACCCACCACGTTTCAGACCCAGAAGCAGCCCTTCTGGTTGGCGGCAACCCGTCCACCCCCAGCTCCAAGCAGAAAGCAGAACCACACTCAAGCAAGCGAAAAATGGCTAATGGCACTCGGAGGGTATTGGTGAATAATTAAGAAAAAGGGTCGGTGGGAGCTATAACAAGAGAGGACTCTCACCAGACACGGCAGTGCACACCTGTCATCCCAGCACTTGGGAGGCTGAGGCAGGAGGATCGCGAGTTCAAAGCCAGCCTCAGCCATGACGAGGCACTTAGCAACTCAGTGAGACCCTGTCTCTAATAAAATACAAAAAAGGGCTGGGGATGTGGCCCAGTGGTCGAGTGCCCCTGAGTTCCATCCCCAGTACCAAAATAAAAGCTACAGTCAGTGTCCAACGTCGAGTCTTGGTGCTGGGCACCTGGGTTTACACTATCTTTTTCAACTTTTTGTTTGCTTTGGAAGCGGGGATCGTGCTCTGGGCCTTAGTATGCTAACTGCGTGCTCTACCACTGGGTCACACCACAACCCCTTTCAACATTTTGGTGTTGCTTAGACTTTTGTTAAAAGAGCGACGTTAAGGTGTTTCTTTGGGCACACACCAGCCCAGGGGCCAGCCTGGCCCACAGCCAGGCTCGCTCATTCCTGAGCAGCCGCAACTGCAGAGCTGAGTGACTGCGACAGCAGCCGCATGGCCCAGGAATCCAGAACTGGCCCTTCCCAGAAACGGTCGGGCGGCCCCTGCCGTAGAGGAAATAGCAGTGGCAGAAGCGACTCCTTGTTAAAAGCCTTTGCAGGCTCGGAATAGGGTTTCCCCAAACTCCGGGCGCACAGAGTGCTGGGACAGGGAGGGGGAGCCTGTCCTCTTCTCCTTCAACCAAGCAAACGCCACTGGAACGACGCGTCCCGGGCCTGGAGGACGCCCAGGAGCTCGGTGAGCGCACAAGGCGAGAGTCCCAAATAATCAGGGATGGCATCGTTAGAGGAGGTCTGAGGGCAGGAGAAACACCCCTGGGGTCCAGCCCAAAGGCCCAGGTTCTGAGATCCTTGGCCAAATCAAGGTCCTTTCACTGTCACGGGCCTCCTCATTCCCATCGATAGCGAGTCATTGACTGCTGAGGGGTCCTTGGGCTTTCGAATTTTCTAACTAACCCACAAAACCCTCTTAATTAATTGGAGATTAACTGGGGACTCTTTTTTATTTTTTAGAACTTCTTTTTTAGTTGTAGATGGACACAATACCTTTATCTATCTATCTATCTATCTATCTATCTATCTATCTATCTATCTATTTATGTGGTGCTGAGGATTGAACCCAGGGCCTCACGCATGCCAGACTGAGCTACACTCCCAGGCCATAATTGGGGACTTTTTATTTATTTATTTATTTTTTGGTACCAGGAATTGAACTCAGGGGCACTCGACCACTGGGCCACATCTCCAGCCCGTTTTTGTATTTTATTTAGAGACAGGGTCTCACTGAGTTGCTAAGTGCCTCGCCATTGCTGAGGCTGGCTTTGAACTCGTGATCCTCCCGCCTCAGCCTCCCAAGTGCTGGGATCACAGGCGTGCGCTCCTGCGCCCCGCCAACTGGGGACTTTTTTAAAAAAAGAAACAGACTTCAAGAGATCTGGGGTGGGTTGAGTCAATATACTAAGCAAAGAGGATTTTGTAACAGATAATCCAAAAAGTCCTTCAAAGTGTACATTGTAGCCCTTACAGGGGACAGAAGCGTCCTTCTCCTGCTTTCACCGAAGCTGCTGGCACGAGGAAAGGCAGGCACATTGGAAGACCCTCAAAGACCAGAGCCTGCGTCAACCAGCAAGAGGGGGCAGTGAGCAGCTGTTCCTAAAGCCACCTCCTCTAGGAAGTCAGGGTTGCAGGGAGGGGGGTAGTATTGTCCCCAGGGAGCGAAAGTTTGTTCTTGGGGGGCGCAGAAAAATATTACTCAATGCACAAAGCATAGCCATGCATGTGATGTACGTAAGTAGTTATACAGTTTATCTGTGGCATTAAAATTTCATTCTGAGTTCAAAGCAACACTATTCGCAAGAGCTGAAAGGTGGAGACACCCATAGGTCCACTCATAATTGAACGGATGAACAAAATGTGGTCTCTCTGTAAGTGAAATAATACTGGGCCATAAAGATGAAGTGCTCGTGTAGCTGCAGCACGGGTGAGAACACCATGCTAAGTGGGAGGCGGCAGCCACGCAGCCACAGAGCTGATCCCATTTATACAAAGCACCCAGAAGAAAGCCGGGGGCGGTGGCGCACACCTGTAATGAGACCCTGTCTCTAGTAAAATACAGAAAAGGGCTGGGGATGTGGCCCAGTGGTCGAGGGCCCCCATAGTGTCGGGAAGCAGACGGGTCACCAGGGGCGGGGAAGGGATGCTCAGCACATTTCAGGGTTTTATTTTGATGAGGCAGTTCCTCCCCCACCCCGTCCCCAGTACCGGGGATGCTCTACCACGAGCTACATCTCCAGCCCTTTTATATTTTGAGATAAGGCCTCTCCAGGTTGGCCTTGAACTTGTGATCCTCCTGCCTCAGCCTCCCCTGAAGCTTCTGAAAGGGGACGGTGCCGAAAAAACAGGCTGGGAGACACTGCGGTGGGTGGTGGTCGGATGCCACGGGTCAGGCCCTCTGCGTGGCAGTGGACAATGGGGAAGAGATGCTGCGACTCGTGAGACTGTCACGTAACCAAGAGAATCGCTGGGTGTCGGCAATGGGAAGGCCACTGCCCCCGTCCCACGTGCTCTCTCGCTTCCCCTGAATCCTGCAACTCGAACACGCAGACGTCCCCTGAGAACCGTCGCGTCGTACTCCTTCTCGCCCATGTTCACTACGCACCTGGCTCTGGCTCTTCCCAAGAGACTCTGCGTCACTGTCCTTAGTTTGGGGAACAGCTGAGCAGGAAGCAGAACTTCCTATGGGAACACGCGCCCACTGTGAGCCTGAAGAACGTCACTGGGAGGAGAACGGCTGGGACACAAACCCACGGGCCAGGCGCTGGCCCTGCAGGCTGGGCAGACGCCGCAGCAGGGGGAAGCTGGCAAGCTGGGCGCGGGGGCACGTGTGGGACCTGCAGGGGGAGCCAAAGCCCTTAGTTGGCTGAGGTGGCCAGCAGCCTGAAGGGACTGAACACAGCCTGCAGGTCGCTCTTGGCTGCTTCCTGCAAGGGAGTGACAGGGAGGACAGGCACTCAGCAGAACCGCGCTGGTCTCAGGACTGCACGGGAACAAGAGCCAGGAATCAACGGCCTCCTGTGCTGAAAGCGGAGTCTGCAGCTGGGGGCAGGGGCGGGGCCTGCAGTCCCAGCTACGCAGGAGGCCGAGGCAGGAGGATGGTTGGAGCCCAAGAGTGAGTCCAGTGAGCCCCATCTGCAAAAAATGAATGGAAGGAAGGAAGGAAGGAAGGAAGGAAGGAAGGAAGGAGAAATTACAGAACAACAAAGGCCCATTAAACATTTTTTAGTCAGACAACCAGATTCACCTTGGTCAATATGCAATGCAAGACTACGAAGTAGGCTGGAATGTTCTTGAAGAGAACTTCAGGCACTTTACTGGCACAAGTAGGTTAGTTAAGCAGCCTCTGAAATTTCTTAGAGGAAATTCAAGCTTACTGTAAAGACGAAGGAGCAAGCCTTGGGGTGGCTCCCACACTTGGGGTGAGGGGGGAAGAGCTGGGGAGGTGCTGGCTCTGTGCGCAGGGAGGACGCGCCCTGACACCATCCTGATGTGCCTGGAGAGGGCAGGACTGGGCCATGGTTCCTCCAAGAGAGCAGTCAGGGCTCACTCGAGTTACCCCAGGCCGGGGCAGGGGTCTGCAGGAGCCTTGCAGGATGTCACCGTGTTGGAGACCAGTGGGTGTCTCATCCTTCCTTCTCCCTAATGGGAGCTTTGATAGCAGGTGTCCAGTCCCTGCTTCGTCTCCAAATGGGACCTGGGGGCTGGTTGTGAGTCGCTGATCCCCAAGGCCGAGGGAGAACCTGCACAGCCCATCAGGAACCTCGGGTGGAGGTCACGCAGGGTAGAGACCCCATGGTAAAATTTCCCACCAGGAAGGGATTTCCCAGCCTCTGGAGTTGGGGTGCAGGCCTATAACTGAGTTCTGGCTTCGGAGGCAGGTGCAGCATGTGACCCCTCAATGAGGACCGGCCCCTTCCTCCCCTTCCCAGCCATCTCTGTGTGGGTGTCTGAATCTGCCATAGCAGCAAGACCTATGTAAGGGGCACCCCACTGTATCCTGCTGGGACAGGGGTGACGAAGTCAGAGACTGGTGACGCTTGTTACCAGTGGCCTGGTGTGGTACCAGGTCTGAGGCGCACTCCAGGGGGACCTGGCAGGGGCTGTGGCTGCAGTCTGCCCTCTCCACTGGAACGGAGGCTGCAGGCCCCGCCTCTCATGCGGAGCAGGAAGTGCCTCTGCACCAGGCTCAGGGAAACCCGGGCGGCCCCTTCACTCCCAGTGTCCCCGAGGGCTGGATGGAGAGGCCCCAGGTGCTCTGAAGCCACCTCCATAGCCTCCAAACGCCTGCTGAGGGATGCCGCCCACTCCCTCCTGCCCAGGTCACCCCTGCAGGGAAGTGCTCTTGTGTTTGAGCCGCAGTGGTTTGGGGTCTGTGTGTTATAGAACTAGCCCTGCCCCAACACAGCCATTGCCAAGTGGCCATGTCCACTCTACAACTGCACGTGTCATTTAAGGAAGGACTGTCCTAGATCCTCAAGATTCTAGAATTTCAGAACTGAGATGTCTGGGAGGGGAGGGATCAAAGCATTGTGAGGGGCTGGCGGGGGCGTGGCTCAGCGTGGAGCGCCCGCCCAGCACGCACGAGACCCTGGGTGCCATCCCAGTACCACAGGGGAAAGAAAGGGGGAGGCAGTTGCTCTTTACCGACAGTGTGGCCTGAAGGGCTGGAGCTCGGGGTTCCTGGCAACCTTGGGAGCACCTGGGTTCCCACCCACCTGCCAGGTGTCCCATGTGGACTTCCCTGACCGAAGGGGGGCACCAACCCGAGCCTGCCCACATCTTAGCAGGGTCAGCAGACCTTGGCCCACAGCCAATCCAGCCTGCAGCCTGTTTCTGTGCAGCCCTTGAGCTAAGGGTGCTTTTACATCTTTAATGATGAAGGCCACGCAGCAGAGGTAGTATGCCGCCTACCAGGACAGACGCCTACTGCCTGGCCCTGCTCCACAGAGCTGCTGGGAGCGTCACCACGAGTTCAGGCCAGAGCCTGGCCCCGTTGGCGCACAGTTCAAATCCACCAACACAGCCACCAGCATCGCCAGGACTGAAAATTCCAGGTCCCAGCAGGTTAGGAAGACATGACCCCCTGCCTGCCCTCCTAGGAAAGTCCCTCTGCACAGCAGTGTGCTAACGGTTGGGAGAAACACTACTGCAGGAAACTGCCCTAACTTTTGTCTTCACACGGTGGTGACAGGGCAGGAGGCTGGCTCTAAGGACCTTCTGGATCCACCATACCAGTGCAGTGCTCAGATGAACAGTGACGGAACACACTACAGACCCGATTTTCCTACAGGCATTTGCAGTTCTCATTTTACATGTATTTTCACATAATTAAAAAGGTGCGATCTTTGCATGACAACAAGATACTCAAGATTGTAAAACCACTACAGGTTGTAAAATAACTGTTTGGCAAGGAAATCGTGGTACAGAGGCACCCTCACCAATGTCAAGAACTCACAGAGCAAACCTTTTCATACTTCCATCAGAAGAGAGATTAGAGATCCTTCTTTCATTGCAGCTGGGCTTTTTGTTCTGAAACGAAATTGGGCAGGCCATTTGCATGGTTTCTCTGGGTAAGTTCCATTTATTTATCATTATACAAAAAAATCTTGGCATTCATTTGAAGAGAAAAGAAGTTACTATATCCAAATATTTCATATTTTAACATTGTGAAAGTTCTACTTTTATAACAGGGCTTTTTAAAATGGAGAAAACTTTTGGAAAAATTTTTAAAAAGAAACTTATGATTTATTAGAGTACAGGATCCAAAACACGTCTTTAGAAAAATATAAAGTGCCCAAATACCAACTTACACAGGTGATACAGGCTTCCTCGAGCCAAATGAAGCATTCATGAAGAAACACATTTAAAAACAGTCTAGATACATATTTACAGTTGGGTCAGTAAAGGTAAAACCATCTTTCTTGGCTTTGATGTTACTCTAAGAAAAAAGGAAATCAAACTGAAAAAACCAACAATTATAACTCTCAGCATGCTCCAAGATTTCTTAGTAATGCATCTCATTAATGTTAATTCCGTATTATCTAATTTTAACCCTTAAACGAGAGTAGTGTAAAATCCCTGCAACCTCAGGCAGGGTAGGTGTTGTGAGTGGTCACATTTTCAAATGCAAGTTCAAATCATCTGACTTTGGACTTGACTGATGAGGAACACAGACACTGGATGGCAGCTACTTCAGGCTGGAAGGAGCCGGCTGGCCAAATCCCCATCTCTTTCTAGTAACTGCCTAGTGGCCTTCACTTGTTATTAAGTGGTCTCAGGTGGGTTCCCTGAACCTTGGTCATCCCAGGGTTTCCAAAGGGTAAACAAGAGCAGTCATTCAACGCGGTGAGAATACTGCATGCAAATGGACAGACACGTGGCGAGGCTGGCCGGACTGCGGCCTCCTAAAGCCTCGCTGGCTACAGCAAATGTATTATGCATTTTAAATGCAGAGCGCAAAGTGACTAAGTCCTACCTCCAGGAGTGAGCTCTCCTGGCTGATCATAAGCTAGCTCACTTGAAAACCGGCAGGGGGTGAGTGCGAACTCCAGCTCAATTACTAAGAACATGGAAAAGGAGCCAGGCGGCCTGAGCAGGGCTGGGCTTTCCCAAGTGACTAGGGGACAGGCTTTGTCCTGGTGCTTCAGGGCACTGGGCTTGAGAAGCCAGATCACACACACCCGCCTTTCCCACCAGCCAACTCGCTTCCCATGAAAGACATGGACTCCTTTCTACCTCACCACATTCAGAAGGATTTGGAAGTGACTCTAGGGAATGACACGGCATGGAATCTCTCCTTCTTTAAAAGAAAATTAAGGTTCATTAGTTCTTTCTTTTTGATTAGAAAAGTGAACCCCCACTTTTTGGTCTTTGCAGACCAGAGTGTACGATTTATAAGAGAATATTTCAACATCAGATTTGTGTGGCTCACTACAAAAAAAAAAAAAAAAAGAACCCATTACTGATTTAAGACCTACTCGTGATACTGGAGCAGATATTTTAAGATTTTTAAAAAAAGTAGTCATTTTAAAGAAAGAGAAGATGAATGTGGAAAAATCTACGAAAGCCATTATTACGCATTTCCTAAAGAATCTTATGTAATAAAATAGAAAACTCATGATTTATAGAAATGTGCATAATTCCAAGAGAGGAATTTGGAAGGGAAAATTGTTATTCTCCCAATTTAAATTAAAAAAAAAAAAAAAAAAAAAGAGATCAACACTTAAAAATCTGTGTTTCATGTATCAGCAAGAAAATAAATTCTAATGACTCTAATTACCATTTGCTTGTTGACGTCTCCATCTCCAAGGTGCTGCCAAGACAGCAAACGACTTTACCTCCGAATATGCAAGGAAATTCAGGGTAAAAAGACAGACAAGCCTGACTTAGGACCACACACGTTCCACGGAGAAATCAGAAAGAAATGATTGCAAATGGATAACCCCATCTGTCCAGAAGTGAAATGTTCTGAGACACGTAGACAGACACAAGAATGGAAGTGGATGAAAAGAACAAGTGTTGGCCGTGAGACCTCATGAAGACAGAATGTCACGAACTGTCACCACAGGACAAGCATACAAGCCATGCCACTGAACACAGTGCCTTTCAAGTGGATTCACTAGTGTAGGCGGAGAGCAACACTGTCTTTGCAGCTGGAGGAGAGCACACGTCATTGAACTTGGGAGGAGGCGGCCAGCACCACTGGTGCAGTGGCTTTCCTGACAGTGAGTCCAGAGGGCTCTGTGGAGGCGTCTCCTTCCGGAATCCCGTTCTCTTGGGAGATAGCAGCAGCGGCAAAGGCACAATGTCCTCCTCTGGACCTTATTCATCTATGTTCTCTTTCTTTGCACTGTAAATATTCTGCACCGTTTCGTAGACAAACTCCAGATCCTCTGGGTACCGGATTTCTAGCTCTGCATTTGGGATGTAGTGAGTGCCCGTGAACTCTGAGAAGTAGCGTCCCACATCCGGGTGAGAGATCTCCTGAGGCTCCACGTTATACTCCAGGTTCTCTGTTGGCAAGAGGCACATGGGCATTCTCGTTAGTGCTTCACCTCCGCAGCGCCCCTTCTCCAGAGCACCCGTCACCCACCTTCACTCCTTTCAAGTGAGATGGGTGAAAAGGAAAGACCACAGATGTTCATGGAATTAAGAAGAGGCGACAGGAAAAAGGCAGGGGGTGGCCATGGGGGAGGTGGCACAGGCCCCCAGTGGCTCCACAGAGAACAGAAACATTTTCCTGTTCTCTGAGCAAGATATTTGGCATCAACAACCCCAGTGGCATCTCCTTGGGACTGGCCACCTAGAGCCCTGTTACACCCAAGGCCACAGCGGGGTGACCCTCGCTTGCTGGGTCCTGCGGTGGCTCAGCTCCAGAAGCCACCTGCGACTGGGTACAAGCCTCAGACCCACCACACTCTGTCTACGAGAGGATTCCCCGCCGCGTCACAGGGCTCCCGCGTGACCCAGCGAGATGAACACCACGTATGCTGCCCCTGAAGACCCCGCATGGCCACCGGCTGCTACTGTCTGTACAATAGTGGAAAAGCCAGGTGGGGCCCCTCCTCCCTCTCCACTTTGCCACTAGGTAACTAGAAAATAAGCTTTAAAATGGTTTAACAAAGAGCATTACAGGCAAGGTGTTTAAAGGCCGAGTCCTTTTACACGCTCACTCCCCCTGCAAATTCGAGGCATGGCTCCTCCATGGGACCAGGGGCAGGGTGGCATCTTGTGCACCCTTTCTTGCTGGCCAGAGACGGGGCCTGACCTCTGATCTGCAAGAAACTCAGCCATGTCCTCCATGGCCAGCTGCAGGAAGGAGCTGGGCCGGGCAGAATCCCCCACAGCTGTGTTCCCAGGGCAGCTTCTGTCCCATCAAGACGAAGCCATGCCATGCACGGACAGTCCAACACAAACCGGGGGACATGTGAAGTCTCACTGTGAACACAGACATCATGGTGCACAGCTCAGGGCATTCAGAGGCTGGCGTCTCAGAAGCACAGAGGTAAACACAGACAGTTTTCTGAAGCTCTGACTTGGCCTGAAGTCTGCCTCTGCAGGGAGGGGAAGGAGTGTGTGATTCCATCTATACTTTTTCCTCTTTGCCACAAAACAGGAGGGTCTAAAGGAATTCTGTGCTAATATGCTGATTCTTAAGGGTGTGGTTAAGGAATGTATCAGTTTAAGAATCAATGCTGCTGAAGAAATCATGAATCATGTGCAAAGATGAACATATGGAGTTATCTTAGCATTAATTTAAAAAAAAATTGTAGTTCTGGGGACTGAACCCCCAATGAGCTACACCCTCAGCCCTCTTTGAGACAGGGTCTTGCTAAGTTGCTGAGTCTGGCCTTGAACTTGTGATCTTCCTGTCTCAGCCTCTGAAGTTGCTGAGATTAGAGGTACCACCCACCTAGTTTACTTTAGCACACTGTTGGTAGAATCAACTGTGCATCCTTGGGCAAATAAAAGTGATGGCACATTAACTCAGCAAAACACTGGGCAGTGATGGAAGGGGGCAGCTATGAGGGAGATGGGGATAAAATACGCTGTACTTAGAAAAGTCTAGAAGGCTGATGGGCATTGTGGCCCATGTCTATAATCCCAGCAACTCTGGAGGCTAAGGCAGGAGGACTGCAGTTTGAGGCCAGCCTCAGTAATTTAGCAAGACCTTGTTTCAAAAAACAAAAACCCACAGTTGGGACACAGGTGGCGCACGCCTGTAATCCCAGCAGCTCATGAGGCTGAGGCAGGAGGATGGAGAGTTCAAAGCCAGCCTCAGCAATGGCGAGGCGCTAAGCAACTCAGCGAGACCCTGTCTCTAAATAAAATACAAAATGGGGCTGGGGATGGGGCTCAGTGGTTGAATGCCCCTGGGTTCAATACCTGGCACCCCCCCCCCCCCAAAAAAAAAAGCAAAAGCCTAGAAGAACAGATACCAGGTATCAGGACACTATGTAGCATGGGTGGCTGTCTCCCACGGGTTCTTTTAAATCATCGGGAGTTTACAGTGTGCCAGGCCATGTGGTGGCTTCACAGCCCAGCTCAGAGCCCCTCTTGGAAGAGTCCCTCTTGATGCCTCCTGTGCTGGGCAAGATGCAGTGAGAGGGAGGACCTGCCCAAGAACTAGGCCCTCCAGAGCTGCTGGGAACCAGATGTAAGAAAAACCTAACTGTGCTGGAGGGGAGGTCACCACAGCTGCCTGTCCCTGTCAGGAGAGAACAGAGTGAAAGGAGGCGTGCTCAGAGCCATGGTCATGGGACCTTGGTGTTTCACAATGGAAGCTGGGTGGCTTGTGCACTCTGACCTCCCTGTTGTCATTAGATCACAATATTCCACTTTAGTTTCTTTTTTGTGTTCTGCATTTTTAAAATGCTAGAATTAGGGAAAATCAATAAATGTAAAAACCAATGAAAACAACCTGGGAATGTTTCAAAACGCCACAGGCTGATCAGCGAAAATGCCCTTTGCTGCCCCTGCAATCCAGTCACAGGCGTGTGCTCTGTGTGGTACCTGCGGCAAAGGAAACAGGCTCTGACCAGACAGCCACCAAGGACACCACATTTGGATCTGCTGGAGGAGCCACACAGAAACATTATGAAGCGAAAGAACCTGGGAATAGCGCCAAGAGGTAAAATGCCCTTTGCTCTAAAGGGACACTCCCTATGCCTCTCGTTGATAGGAGGACGGAGATAGTTCACCTGCTTTGAGGCCAGTTTGTCTGAGCAGTGGTGCTCAGCTGGTGGGTACTCTGCTCTCAAAAGGGACATCTGGCAATGCCTGAAGACATTTTGGTTGTCAGAACTGGGAGTTGCTCCTGGCTTGTCGTGGGCGGAGCTCAGGATGCTGCCCAGCACCCTCCCCTGCACAGGTGGTCCCACCACCAAGAATCATCTAGGCCAAAATGTCAGCAGCGCGAGGTCAAGGAAACCTGCTCTAAGGAAACCGAGACATGCGTTGTAGCAGCTGCCCCCACCAAGCGATGCAGAGCAGCAGCTGATGCCTCTAACTCTTGGCCTCTGCATGTTGGCAAGAGGGAAGAAAAGAGGAAATTCAGGCTACTGTCCTCAGATTTTGGGACAACATGACCGGGCAGCTATTGCACAGAATTCTGGGTGTGGGCCTCAAAGAAGGCTGTTCTGAAATGTCCAGGCAGGAACACCAGGAAAACACGTAGGAGGTAAACCAGGGTCCAAGATGGTGACCCTGCACTCTGGCTGCTGGAGAGCAGGGGGCGGGGCTTGGAGCAGAGCACGTTTCTTCATAGGAAAAAACATAATGAAGTTGCAACTGTGTATTGTGAGGGGACAAGACCAATTCATTAAATTAGAAGGTCTTCAAAAACTGTACTTGATAAGGAAGGATAAACCTAAGAGCCACAAAACTTAACTGAGCAAAAGATGAACTAGGGACACTTAAAAGTACTGGAAAATCCTGAGAAATCTTCCTGATTCCCTTCAAGTTTTCAGAGAAAGTGTTTGCTTATTTTAAATTTCCAGCTACCTGAAAATATATGAATATACACAATGGAAAGATGACCTTTGAGTCCTCCGTGGGTGGGCCCCTGTCTGGGCACCCCCTCCTGTGGGGAAGGACCACCAGCGTGTCTTTATGGTCCCTGTGTGACCCTCTTGGTGCTGCCTTCTGTGTTAACTCACACAGATCGCTCTAAGCACTCACCTGCCACTGGCTTAGTACTTGCAGCTTGGTGCTCCACAGTCTGGAGCCCCCACTTCCCAGGCAGCCCTTACTTGTGCTGCTGTTTGAACAAGGGATCATGGGCGTCTGTGCACATGCATGACTGTGTCTAATCAAGAGATTGAGGGGTGGGACGGCTAGGCTGACAGAGAATGGGTGCTTGAGATTTTTACAAATTTAAATGACACTTCATGCCTCACCCCTATGTGGGGGATCCTCACTCAGGTCACCACACTTGACAACATATGCAGATTTCCATGGACTGCTTAAGTGGGTGGAAAGTCTAATATGGAAGTGTAAGAAAAATCAGGGAAAGGGAACTACCACTCGGAGGGCGTACCACACTCCAAGCACCCGACAAGGCACACTGCAACCCTAGAGGCACAGCATTTAAGAACCAGATTTTCACATGGCAGTTGAATTCCTGACCTTCCAATGCAGGCAGCTGAGTTCAAGCCCGAGCATTCACAACACTGGTCTTCATGGTACCTAAGAAGTAGACCTAAAAGCCGGGCGCGGTGGCGCACACCTGTAATCCCAGCACTTTGGGAGGCTGAGGCAGGAGGATCGCGAGTTCAAAGCCAGCCTCAGCAATGACGAGGCACTTAGTAACTCAGTGAGACCCTGTCTCTAATAAAAAATACAAAAAAGGGCTGGGGATGTGGCCCAGTGGTCGAGTGCCCCTGAGTTCAATCCCTGGTACCAAAAAAAAAAAAAAAAAAAGAAGAAGTAAACCTGAGCCGGGCGCGGTGGCGCACACCTGTAATCCCAGCACTTTGGGAGGCTGAGGCAGGAGGATCGTGAGTTCAAAGCCAGCCTCAGCAATGGCGAGGCACTAAGCAACTCAGTGAGACCCTGTCTCTAATAAAAAAATACAAAAAAAAAAAGGGCTGGGGATGTGGCCCAGTGGTCAAGTGCCCCTGAGTTCAATCCCTGGTACCAAAAAAAAAAAAAAAAAAAAAAAAAAAAAAAAAAAAAAAGAAGTAGACCTGGCAGCTGGGACAGCAGCAGTCACAGTGCTAGAGCATGCCCCCTAGTGGGAACGACAAGTTACAAAAATGCAAGATGCTGCTTAGGAGGAATCTGGCATCTTTAGGGAAGAATTCTCTTGAAATCATACATGTTTATGGCTTACAATTTATTTTTCAACACTCTGCGGTGAGCTAACAATGAGAAAAGAGTTACTAGTGATTTCTACCCAGGTCAGTAGGATCACTGGAGACAAGGCTTGAAAACTGAGATCAAGACAAGTTTCAAAACAAATTCTATGTAGGTGTTTGTGGTACTGGGGTGGAACCAAAGGCTTCACCCGTGCTAGGCAAGCACTCTACTACTGAGTTATTCCTCCAGTCCTTTTTACTTTATTGTGAGACAGGGTCTTGCTAAGTTGCCCAGGCCAGCTTCAAAAATTTTGCAATCCTCCTTCCTCAGCTTCCAGAGTAGCTGGAATTATAGGTGTGTACCACCACACCCAGCTAAAACCAGATCTAATACAAATAAAATAACCCAGAAATGTTTAAAAATCACATCTAAGTGTTTTAAAAATTTAGCCTCTTAAGGTCTCCCACTGGCTAATATAGGCTAATGTGAGCATAAAATCGTTCCAAACAATTACAATATATTGACTAAATAAAAACCCAGGCATCTACAGCAGGGAGGGGTTGGTAAGCGGGTTCGGGAGAGGCAGGGCAGCAGCGGGAAGGTGCTGGTGGAATAGAAACTCCCCACGCTGCAATTCTCACAGAATGACTTAGGTAGGGACAGCCAACAGGTGCCAGAGCAAGCCACAGAGTTACAGGTCACTAGGGAAGGGACATTCATTGGATGCCAGTGCAACCCCATGGATTTTCTGCTAATTGCAAAGGGAAAACTGTCCCTTTTAGCAAGTCGCTGTCTAGTCAAATCAGCATCAGTGATGGTGGGACACTGAACCCCAGGGGCCTCGGGTGGAGCACACAGCACCTGACATTGAACAGCCTTAGCAAAATATTCACCCTGATCTAATCAGGCCCAAGACAACTTCTGGTCTGTGGGACAACACACAGGTAAGGAAACAATGACACAAATTCAGAATGCTCGACAACTCACAGGACAACCGGCTTGGACACTTCAACCAGCCAGAGTCCCGGCAAAGAGGAACAAGGACAAGGACTATTAAGAACGAGGACTGTTCTTGAATAAGAGACTGAAGAGGAACACAACCCTGGCTGGATCCTGATTTTCAAACAACAACAACAAAAACAGGTAAAAAAATTCTGTGGCAGTGGGGAACTTGAACACTGACTGAATGTCAACCACCATGAAGCGACTTGTCTGGTAGGAGTGGTGCTGAACTGCAGCAACACAGAGACATGTCCTTATTCTTACAAGAAGCAAGAGTAAGTATCGGGGTCACGATGTCTGCAGCATTCTTTCAAGTGGAACAGGAAAACACGAAGTTCTCTATCTCCAGAGGGCAGGGGCTAAGTCTGCGGGAGAGTGAGCCTGGCATGCGATCTATTCTTTAAGCTATTTCGTCTGTTTGAAAGTGTTCTTAACCCAAAGTTGAAAAAAATAATGAGCCTCTGTTCACCAAAAGAGGAACTTGCACTTTTCTGTTTGGCCCTTGTGTTTACAAGTTCTCTCTCTCCGGGATAGGAACTTCCATCCCGTAGCCAAACGTGAGTGTGTCCTGGGGTCTGGGATGGCCCACAGAGCTGGGACACACCAGAGCGAACAGGCACATTCAGCCACTATGCCCCAAGGAGACCATGGATGTGGAGGTGCTCAGACTTGGGAAGATGGGGGGCGCGGGGAAGGAGGGCAGGGGTGAGAAAAGCTTCTGAAAGGGAGGGACCTCTTAACCACAAGGGGCAGCCACCTGCATGAAGACCCGAAGGAGAGCAAAAATGTCAGCTTCAAGGAGAAAATCACGGAAAGGGCTGGAGCACGGCAGGTCGGGTGAAGGGAGGCTGCAAGGGTGGGCAGTCAGCAGCCGGGACCGCCAGGGAGCACCGCGCCTCCTGCCTCGGCAGCCGGTGTGCGGTAGCACAGGCAGGAAACACGCACGTCAAGCAGAGGAGCCAGGCACAGGACTGGGAGGGAGGGAAGTGGGTGCACTCTGACTAGCTGGATGCACGATAAGGATGAGGAGACAGGAAGGCAGAGCTGGTCCCAACTGGTGCCGCGCAGCGAGACGGGACGTGCAAGAGCAGGCTGGGGAGGGGGCAACCTCAGGACTTCAGCGCTAAGAACATCTAATAAGCTGGCACAGTGGCACAAGCCTGTGATCGCAACTACTCAGGAGGCTGAGGCAGGAAAGACTACCAAGTTTAAGGTCAGCCTCAAGCCTCAGCCACTTAGTGAGACACTGACTTAAAATTAAAAGGGCTGGGATGTAGCTCAGTGGTAAAGCAACCCTGGGTTCAATCCTGGTACTGAGAAAGGAAAATAATTTTTTGAGAGACACCTGAAGATCCTGAGAGCCCGCTGTGTGCAGAGGACCAGGGACATAAGATGCAGGCAGGGAGCCCAGAAGAGCTCAGGATGGAAATACGGCTTTGAAAGTCACCAGCATGTAAACAGTTAACAAGGTCGCAAGAGCCAAGGGGAGGGCCCAGAGAGCTGCAGGGATGGAGACCCCGAGGAGCTGAGTGTGCTACACACGTGGGCAGCACGTGAAGGAGCTCCCTTCACTTCAGCCCCCAGGAAGCACTGAAGTCCACGTGCCCACAGAACCAACCACCAGCAGAGATGGACGCTGCGGGTTGGAGCAGCTTTTCAGTTTTCTGGACCTTCCACGTCTCAAAACTTAAAATTAAACAAGACAACTTGCTAACATGACTCACAATCACTTAGATCAATCTCACTTTTAGAGATGGTAAAACTGACACCCAGATATTAATTTTTTTTCAATGTTATTCATTGCAAACTTTACACTGCATGTAACTTAGATATGATGAGGGATAAATTCCAGAATCTCCAACAGGATAATTCAGACACCTACTCCAAAAAGCCCATTTTCAAGTCAACATAAATGTTTTCAGAAACTCGTGTAGATTGCAAGTGCTCACACCAACCCTCCATGGGGACAGTGACGGCGGGCTGTGCAGCCGTGGACACTGGCCCATCGTGTTGATAAGAAGAAAGTTCTCCTTTATTCCTGTGACACGCTGCAGGAAGCACAGTATGAAATGATTCACCAAGGGATCCGTGGCAGTATAAAGCGTCCAACAAATCATCCAATAATTTCCAAATCACTTTTTGATTTTTAGAAAGTATTTATATGACTTTTGATTTAATGTAGCTTTGAAAGGTAAGTAACATCACTGCCACAGCCTACCTGACATGGGAGGACAGCAAAGCTCTCTTACACTTAACCCAGCACAAGGGGATGTGACCTATGGTGGCAGTAAACAGACTTCTCCTGACATTACTGCTATGGAGGATCCTCTGATGAATTAACAATAATTAACACAAAAACTTTCCCTAGCCTTTTGGAAACTTCTGGCATTTTTATATATTCATTGTTTCTCTTACTGGCCTCATGTGCCTCTCATTGTTTCTCTTACTGGCCTCATGGCCTGTAAAAAAATGACAGCAGTTCTCAAATGGAGCTGACATACATTAGACTGCTGCCTGCCCACTACGTCAGCACTCATGTTAGTAAGATTAACACGAACACCTTGACAATCAGGCACACAACCAATCCAACCTATTACACAGAGGTGGAAATCAACAGGGACAAGGAACAGGCAGACTTGTGGAGGGTCTTTTGGCCTCTAACCTCCTCCTTGGTTCCAATGGTCCCCATCTCAGATCTGCCCTGGGCTGGGACCTGTCAGGGAGGGCAGTGGCCACAAACACCTATGGAAGGTTACCAACACCTGCTGACTCTGAGTGCCAGCACTGTGGACTGCAGTTCCTGCAAATGGCCACACGAAGGTATCTCTGGGCTGTACAGCCAGCAGCCAGTTTCAGGAGGGCAGAGCACAAGGGGTGGTCCTCCAAGTGTCCGTGGCACCCTCCCGTCCAGGGAGGGTCTGGGAGGCAAGACTGCTGGGAACTAGGCACGTGTGCACAGTACTGAGCCCTGGGTGGCTACACCAGTGTGCACCCAGCCATGTACAGCTGAAGGTCAGTCCTACGAGGTGAGCAATGGGACACGTGCCATCTCTGAGTACAATGAAGACCCACGTATGAGTGTTCAAATGTGTGCCTAAAACATGCCCAGGTGCCACGGACTGTCCAAATAGAGCCAGCCTCACCTTGGGCTGCGTATCTACAGGAACCGTCCTCCACCAGCACGTTGTAGAAGGGCTGGTGATGGCCGTGAGGCAGGCTGTGCACGTTCATGTTCCGGATCCACTCGTGTCCCATCATGCAGGTGGGGTCCCAGCCGTAGATCACACAGTTATAGCCATACCTGACGAACAGAGGAGACAGGACAAATCAGTTCCCTGGGAACTTGTCCCAACATCTACAGAACAGAGAGATAATGGCTTTGCTTCTCTTAAGCTCACGTTCTTACAAATTTACCTGCTGTTACTCATGTTGAGTCATTGTTCAGGACACTCCTGCCCCTCTTTATAAACGCTCTTACTGTCAACACAGCAATTTTCATTTAGAAAAGAATAAACTTTTCAGTGAAGAGTGACAAGGCAACTGGTCATCCAAAAGTAAAGGCGTCAGGACACTGACCTGATCACAACACGCCAACGTCAACCATTAGAAAAGCAGAGACCTAGGTGTACAATGCAGGACTTCTAAAATACAGTATCTCTATGATGTGAAACAGGAAATGATTCTTTCACAAGGTGCTAAAAATACAATTCATAAAGAAAACCAATTAATATGACAGCAATACAATTAAGAGAATAAAGGACCCTGATTCAAACAGACTCCATGAAAAACATAGGGCAACCAGGGAAACAGCTCTGAGTGAGTTGCTGGGTGCAGCTCAAGAACTGCTAATTTTTTAGATGTGATAACAGAACGGTAAATGTATTGAAGAGAGCACGAGTAAGCCCTTACCTTCTGAAGATATGTACTGAAATAGCTACAGGTGGAATGGTGCCTGGTGTTTGCTTGAGTGAGCGTGGGGAGGAGGGTGGAGAGGGGAGGGGAGGTAGTGAGAGCGGTCCTGAAGCTCTAGGACAGGAGCCTCACCTCGGCTCCTCTCACCCCCCTCGCTCTACTCTGCTATTTGTGGAAATTTCCATAACAAAGCTTAAAAAAAAGAAACACACTAAAGAATGAACCCACCAGGCCCAACCTGGGAAGACAGCTGCAACTTCTCATCACACAGAGACCAGTGCACAGGACAAGGACAGGGTGAGGACAGATCATTAAGACTGGAACTTGTGCAGAGGATAAGCAGAACACTTGAAGCAGCACTTCCTGAAGGGAGCCTGGATGCCAGGAAACCTATGGAAAGAACCTCCGCCTGCTTGGGAATTAGGGAAATGTAAATTAAAACCATAATGAAGGACCGTTTGCCACCTAAGTACATTTTTAAAGGTCTGGCAGTGACGCTTGTTGGTGAGAACAGGAGCTCTCCGTTCACATCTGCTGGCGGGATGTCAGTCGGTATCACCAGTTCGTTCTGCCTGGTAGGCCGAGCATGTGCATAGCCTGTGGCTCAAGAAACCCACACCATGACTCAGACTTGAAGAGATGAAGATTAAAGGGGAAGAGAGGTAAGAACAACGAAGAAATGAGAGGAAAAAACTCCATGCTTAGAGTTGCTTCCGTCTTCCTGCACAGAGGAGGGTCTAGGGGTTGGTTAGGAAGCGAGTCGCTGCTTAAGAACAAGCGTGAAGAGGCGCTCAGCCTTGCCGTCTGTGGTGGCACCTGGTGAGGAGGGCTCCCAGCTGCTCTCCCAGGCAGAGCCTCCGGCCTCTCTCCTGCGCCCTCTGCAGCCCGCTGGGATGGGCTGGCAGACAGGAGGCAGGACACTCACCTCTTATGCTTCATAATGAGCCCGATGGAGTAGCAGACGTCCCTGTGCTTCTCGTCAGAGCGCAGCTTGACCTCCACGCCTACCTCCTCCTTTTTGCGCTCGATGTGCTCGAGCGTGTGCTGCACCAGGTAGCCCACCGCCCCGTGCTGCCCGGGGTCGAGGGTCTGGATGTGCTGGAGGATGTCAAGCACCTTCAAAACAAGACAGAAAGACTGGGAGATAATATTTTCAGCTAGGCCTTTTCTTTTTCGCAGCTTGGGATTCAGACCTACCTACATAACTGACGGAGGGCGGCAGGGGTCGCCATCTGCCAGCACATGTGGACCAGGCAGACCACAGAAGGGCCTAATGTTCTTGGCCAGCGTGGAAACTGTGGGAGTGCCCATGTTTTTATACACACTAAGGAGACTATTTCACCTGCCTCTCATGCACTGAGAGGAAAAACTCTTAAGCTGCTTTGATCAAGATGAAAAAGACATTTTGACACTACTGCCTCGGGGCTGGTAAGAGGGGAAGGGTCACTGACGAGGCACCCAAGGGATGACTTTCTTTAGCTCATGCCACACTCGAGGAAGGGTCCCGCTGGCCTTGTCAACAGTCTTCACTCACAGTGGAACCCAGTATTCCAGTGGGCAGTGGGAGAAACTGTATCTATGCAGAGTTCAACTAGCAGCAGGGAAGAGCAGGACTATCTACATTGTCACAGTCTCTCTACTGTACTCAATGCCTCTAAGAAAATAAACATTCAAGTTCAACACACACACACACACACACACACACACACACACACGTTTAGCACCTGTGATGTTTATAAGAATGCAGCAGGTCTCTTGATGAGCCTGTCCTTCCAATTTACTGAGTCCTAAATTATAGCATGTTTAGTGGTAAAGACAACCTGGATTCTAGTCCCAGATCTGTCAAACTAGCTGTTTTCACTTTTGAATTATTTTCTTATGCAAAAATGATGAAGCGCTGCCTTACCTATTTCTTAATAGAACTGATCCCATAAAAATGTTGTGAAAAATACAGTTTCATGCAACTAAGATACTGCCCCAAACCCCCAATCTAGTTTTTTTTTTTTAATATTTTTTAGTTGTAGTTGGACACAATACCTTTATTTTTATTTATTTAATTTTTATGTGGTGCTGAGGATCGAACCCAGCGCCTTGCATGTGCTAGGTGAGCACTCTACTGCTGAGCTACAACCCCAGCCCCCCAATCTCGTCTTCTAGATTAAGTATCTCAGTATTTCCTGATGATGAATTTCAATATTTGATTCTCTGCTGGGCACTATACCACACAGTCACTGCTGACTTCTAAAAGAGGAATCCAGCTTAGTGAGGAGAAATAAGGCTTGCCCAAGGTCAGGGTTCTGAAGACATGGAGTGAGGCCATGGCCCTGGGTCTGTCAACCCAATGTCTCAACCACCATGTACCAGAGCAAGAGCGGGAACATCTTATTATTTTTTCAGTAGTGGAGACTGAACCCAGGGCCTTACAAATAACAGGCAAGTGCTCTACCACTGAACTACAGCCTCAGCTTTTTTATTTTATTGTATTTAAAATTATTTATTTATTTTGCACTATTAGGGATTAAACCCTGAGGTGCTTAACCCCTGAGCTACATCCCCAGCCCTTCTTCTTTAAGTGTATTTTATTTTGAGACAGAGTCTTGTTAAATCACCCAGGCTGGCTTTAAACTTGTGATCCTCCTGCCTTGGCCTCCTGAGTCCCATGGACTACAGGTACTGCACCCAGCAAGTAGAAGCATTTTAATAAAATTTTATGTTTCAAAAACATAGGAATGAACAGAATAGCATAACCTCAAGTACCCCAAAGCAGATGCAACAAGAATCCACTGTTAGCCAATCCTATCCACTTCCCACCTCCAATAGTGTACTTTTAATTTGGGGACAGTAGTGGCATTTACTTTTTGTGGCTACAAGCTTCCTCCTGAACAATGAGCCTCTATCTGCTGTGCTGGCACAATGGCCGTCCTTGTGTGCCCCACGCTGTTCCAGTGAGTTCCTGTCAATGGCACCTCGGCAACTCTGTGCCCATGCGCTTCCCCTCCTTCTCGGCAGCCCCTCTCCACCAGACACGCAGCAGGGCAGCACGGCTGGACTCAACAGCCAGAGCACAAAGGCAGGCCCGGGTGGCCACCCTCTCCTTCCCTGATGTGTGCTGAGGAGGAGGGAGAGGGCAGGGATGAGGAGAGACTGTGACTTGGGGCCTGGTGTTCACAAAGGGTCATGCTGCAGCAGGCCCCACACTGTCCCCGACCAAATGCTCTAGGTCTGGAACCCCAAGTATCACAACTTTTGAGGAAAGATCTTAAAGCAGGGCCCTATCACCCACGAAGCATTTCCTTACACTGTTCCTCCTCCTCTAGCCAGGTGCCCAAACACCTCTTCTCAACAAGGCCAGAAGGAAACCATCCTGGGCTCTGTGGTCTCTGCCTCAACTACTCCATGCTGCTATAGTGCGTGGGAGCAGCTGCAGACATCAAGCACACTAACAGGCACAGCTGGGTTCTGATAAAACATACACAATCAGGTGGCCTCGCTAACCCCTGCTCTGTCTCTGAATTCCAGGTTTTCGCTAAGGCTTTCTCCAAGTTCTTGGCTCCATTTTCTTGATAGCCACCTGTCTGTAGGACTGTTCGTTTTGGGGAGGTTTCATCAACCAGGGCATCTGCATTTGATGGATGACCCCAAATCAGAACAATTCCACACACCCCTGACTTAACACCTTCTCCCAACCCAAAGCAAGCTTATTCTCCAAACACTCACTTTTACAATGGCACAACTGTCCCCTTATTGGAAAACCTAGATATCTTCTTGGAATCTTCTCCTCTATTCACAGCCATGAAGTCTGGCCATTTCTAAATGACTCCCCACAGCGAGTCTGAGGCCTAGGGTACAGTGCTTGCCTAGCATGCAAGAAGTCTTGCTTGGTTTCATCCCCAGCACCAATGGAAAACAGATAAATAAACGTTTTGAACACCTTCTCTGTGGAGACTGGTGCCAAGAGCATGAATAGCTAGGGTGAGGGCAGAGGTGTGTCCTAGTGGGGAGGGATGGGAATGGCAGCACCACAGACTTATGGGTCCTCTGAAGGGCAAGTGCAGGCTGGCGGAGAGCCTGACCTTGCAGGGGCTGGGCATGGGCTTCCAAGGAGGCAGGAGTTCAACTGACAGCTCAGCAGAAGCTGGGGCAGAGCTGAGCGTCAGCAGAGAGTGGCACATGCAGAGGATTGCAGCACGGACAGGCGGAGGCCAGGCTGTGCAGCAGAGCACCAGGGGACAACCAGAGAGCCACAAAGGTTGGGCAGGCAAGACCAGGCCACCAAGAACCCAAGGGCCACACTGCAGAGCAAGAGTCTCATCTTCCAGGCCACAGGGGGGCCACTGGAAGGAGCGTCAGCAGTCAAAGAACACTAGTGATACTTTATTAAATGACTCTGGTTACCACATGTTAAAACTGGCCCAAAGCGTCTCAGGACAGAGACCAAACTGGGGGCTGTGTGCAAATCTAGGCTGCAGAAGGGTTCTTTCAACAGGCTGGTGGCCACAGCTGGGAAGCAGGGCAGGTGCCATGGAAGACCTAAGGCTACGTTGCTCTGGAGCCTCACAGTTTGGAGCCGTCGGCATACAGGTGGTCACACAGCGAGCAGAACTGCTCTGGGGAAAGGAGCAGAGTACAAGAAGTCCAGGGACTACCCTTGGGTGAAGCTCGCAGGGAGGCCTGGGAACCGGAGGCCATGGAGCGCAGGGAACAGCGTGTCCTCAGGGTGGTGGGGCAGCCCGGGATGGGGAGATAAGCACCTACTGGATTAAGCAGCAAGGAGAAAGGATCGAGCAAAATGGGGTCACTGGCTTCCTTGGCCACAGCATTGCCCTAGAGGGGTGGGAGTGACTGACCCCCGTGTTCTGGAGAGAGTGTGCAGCCCTGGAGGGCGCCTGAGAATGTTCTGGGCAGGAAGCGGGCAGAAGGGAGTGGCACAAGCAAGTAGGGCTGCCAAGGATGCTCCCCTTTCCATCCCCCTGAGGGGAGGGGGCTTGCCTTAGACAGTCAGAGTGGCACCTGCTCACTGCAGTGCAGAGAAAGAGGAGGAGGACAGCTGCGTGGGCCTGGCATCACAGGGATCTTGGCTCCCTCAGGGATGATCCTGCCTTCGCCATCACGAGTCCACGGGGTGATGCCTGGTGGGGGGGCTCAGGTGCCACCACACGCACACAGGAGAGCATGGCAAGTTACTTCTTGGTGCCTGTTGTTTGTCAAAGGGCAAAACTGAAAGCAGTATGTACTCAGGACGCTGAGGGGACAGGAGGAGTGTGCAGTAAACACTAGCGACTTTCAAATCTGATCCCTGGCACTCCTGATTTTATCTCAGCCACAACAACCCTGAATTACTGCTACTGTGATCAAGACGGTCCGTTCTTCTTAGCTCTTTCTGGTTTACCACGATGGAAAGCAAGGCGGCCTTCATGTCTTCCCAGCTCAGCAGTGTTCCCTTTCACCTAACAAGGCCCAAGTCTTCACCAACTCATCTCACACCTGCTCCCCACTTTTACACACACACACACACACAGAGGCACGCGGCCTTGTCAGGCCTACCTCTGCAGCTGCGCGCCAGGCCTCTGCAGTGCACAGGCTGCTGCCGCTGCCCCCCCACGCTGCTCTTCTGCTCTCTGAATCCGCTCCTGGCCTTGAAGGGCCACCTCAAAGGCTTCCTTTGGAGAGGGGCCTTCTCTAAGTACTCGGGCACCCTCTGGATTCTTCCTCACTGGGAGTCCTAGCCTCCTTCCCCATCTCGAGGTGCCACTTCCCACACAAGAGTCTCAGGTGCCCTGGGGAAGAGCCACCATTCTTTCCTGACCTCCAGAGGAGAACGGCGCTAGGTGCACCCAGCAGCGCGTGTAGGAAGAAAGGCTCTCTGCACAAATGCCCGGCAGGAAGGTGACCATGACCACTCCTAGGGCTACTGAAGCCATTCCCCAGTAGCAGAGTGTGAGTGCTGACATCAGTCAGGTGTGGGGTAAGGACAGGTGAGATGACCCACAGACTGTGCCTCACAAAGGGGACTGTCGACAGCATGACTTGTCTGGCAGACTGATCACATAACTATAGGATTCACAATGAAAGAATCTTTGTGCTTCATGGACGATCATGAAATCCCTTTACAAATCTAAAGTAATAAGCAACAGAATCAGCTATGTACATCTTGGTATCAAAAGTAAAAAAAAAAAATTAAAAATTCAAATGGATGATCACAGCCTAGACAGCTGAGCTAAGAGGTGACACTGTAGCAGACCTAACTAACACCCTACGACCTTCTGTGGGAGGACCTGCGCGATCTCGGCTGAGGACAGCGTCTTAAGACAGGAGACTGGAACATCCCCCACGTGTGTTTTTCTTATATCTACTTTAGATCTTTAAAGCATTAAACTAATGAGACAATGTAAATCTAAGCAATGTAGGCTCATTAAGAATATTTATGTTTTCTAAAAAGATTAGGCCCTTCTCTAATAACTTAGGGAGATTCTTTTATGGTGACATTGCAGTAACAGCTCAGAATCGAACTCCCTCACCATGCTGTTTCAGACAAACAAAATGAATGACTGTCTTACGTCCAGGGGACAGCAAGGGCAGGGTGGTAATGTGCCACTGCCTCCTGCACTGTCACACACACCCATACCCACATGTGTGCTGCACCCACACTTGCCTGAGACCAGCTCTGATCTCAGCGCTGTCGCCTCCTCACAGTGCTTGCTACTGGCCAAAGGAATCGTTATAAAACTGAGAACATTCACATGAACAGCATAAAAATTCAACCATTAGCCGGGCACGGTGGCGCACGCCTGTAATCCCAGCACTTTGGGAGGCTGAGGCAGGAGGATTGCGAGGTCAAAGCCAGCCTCAGCAATGGGGAGGCACTTAGCAACTCAGTGAGACCCTGTCTCTAAATAAAAAATACAAAAAAGGGCTGGGGATGTGACCCAGTGGTCGAGTGCCCCTGAGTTCAATCCCCGGTACCACAAAAAAAAAAAAAAAAAAAAAAAAAAATAAACAAATAAAATAAATAAATAAATAAATAAAATACAAAAAAAAAAAAAAAAGGTCTGGGGATGTGACCCAGTGGTCGAGTGTCCCTGAGTTCAATCCCCGGTACCACAAAAAAAAAAAAAAAAAAAAAAAAAAAATCAACCATTTTTGGAAACAAAACTGGTCCTCAGCTAGTTCTGTGGCCAGACTGATTTCCTATGTTAAACAGGGGGACTTACTCATGACAAGTTTAGATGCTAACAGTCAGCTGAAGGTCTAATATTCAGTTTGCTCCCCCGTATTGAGGGTGACCTTGGAAAGACAAAGCTTGGGGCACCAGTGGGTAAGTGGCGGGGCAGAGGTTTTGTGGTTCTGGGTACCAAGTGACTGACCACAAAGCGAACAGCCAACTCTTGGCAGTAGAGCCAATGTTCCTTAAAATCAGAGGAAACAGAAAATGATTTTAATTGATGGGTCAGAACTGGGAGACTCTGGGTAAATTTGTGCATATTCCCCTTTTAGTAAAAGGGTGAACTTGTAACAGCCGCCTTTAAATCTGGAACTCTCTTCTCTAAGGCAAGTGCAAAGCATCAAAGTAAAATAATTACCTTCTCTGGCCAGATTCCCAGGTGGAAGTAGAGTCTGGCTTGGAGAAGCAGCAGCTGCACCTGGTCCGGGTACATCGCCAGGTACAGATCCAGTGAGTCTCTCAGGAGCTGGTAGGACTGGTCGATGCCCTCCCTAGAAAAGACAACCACGTGGTCTCATCCTGTGGGCTCTTCAGCTAAGATTCTTCTTTTCCAAGCACGGGTTTTTAAAGTAATTGACATTAATCCAAATGTTTCTCTCTCTCTCTCTCTCTCTCTCTCTCTCGTATTTATTTATTTATTTTGTCCCTGGGGATTGAACCCAGGGATGTTCTACCACTGAGCTATATCCCCCCACATCCCAAGCCCTTTGTACTTTTGGAGACAGGGTCTCACTAAATAGTCGATGCTGACCTTGAACTTGCAATCCTCCTGCCTCAGCCTCACTACAATAACACTATAAAAATTAGAAATAAATCTTGAGCTGGGTGTGGTGGTGCATGCCTAAAATCCCAGTGATTTGGGAGGCTGAGTCAGGAGGATCACAAGTTTGAGGTTAGCCTCAGCAATTTAGTGAGACCTTGTCTCAAAATAAAAAGCAAATATGACCAGAGATTGCAGCTCAGTAGTAGAACACCCCCTGGGTTCAATCCTTAGTACCAAAAACAACAACAAAAAGAACCCTGACTTGAAAGAGCATAGAGGACTTCTAGGGGATAATGAGACACGAAACTACTTGGTGTGACATGACAACAACAGATGCAGTCATGATGTATTTGTCCCAATCCATGGAGTGTTAGAACATGAAGGGTGAACCCCAATGAAACTGTGGATTTGGAGGGATAATGATGTGTCAGAGAAGGTTGTCACTTGTCACAAATGTCTACTGTGGTAAGGATGTGGACAGTGCAGAAGGTTGGGCATGCACGGGAACAAGAGACATAAAGGAACTCTCTACATTCTGCTCAATTTGCTGTGGAACTACTTTAAAAATTTTAATTCTATTAAAAAAAAAAAACAAAAGAATTCTGTTATCAGGCAGAAAACTATTACTGTTAACATACAACCTACAACTATTGTCCCAGGACGAATTTCCTTGGACTCAGAGCAAGACAGTTTTCATACATTAGTTTGTTTCACTGTTGAAGTAATAAATCATAAAACACTTGGACACAAGAACATCCTGCCTCTGAAAAATAATCTCTTCCAGTCTAGACCTAGACATTCTTGCTGGTGAAGAACACTCTCAGTATTTATAAGGAGAGTGTGTACAAGTTCCCTGCAAAGACCTCAGAGGAAAGTCACTTAGCACATCTCAACTGCGTACAGCATTGTCGAGGGAACCACTTATTTTCCAGGTGGGTAAACAGCTGTGACACTGTAGCCACTGCTTTGCTGTATCACAGGTGAGTGCATTAAATATAATTCTCTGTTAAGACAGGGTGAGACACACATTCTGCTTAAGGATCAGAGAGCCTTACCGCTTCCCCAGGCTCAACAGGTTTCCCACCATTCGCTGTAACACCTTCTTTACGTTGACCACCCCGTACAGTGCTGCGGTCACGTGCTGGCCAATCAGGTATTCACATTCTTTCACTGTCAGCTGCTTGCCTTTCCCAAAAGCATCTATGTAGATGTAGTCAAAGATGTCCAGGGTCGCCCTATGAGAAGAGCCAAATACTAGATGAGCTGAACAATTCAGTATTTTAATCTCTACAATAAGCTGCTCAAATAAGAGGTCAGAGGTTAAAACAGTACCCTTGCCACTGACAATATCAATGCCTCGTCCACACTTTAAAACCTGACCCTTTATGGAAGCTCTGCTGTCAGACCAATCCTCTGGTATTTAAGAGACATCACGGATGCACAGAGCTTTTTATTAAAATTAATCCTGAAACTCATGACCATGGACATCAATCAGAGCTCAGTTGAAAAAGACGTAGGGACGGCTGGGGAGTCGACTCCATAGATGAGCAGTAGTTAAGCCTCTGGGGATGCTGGGCCCTTGAGGATCTGAGGAAAGTTCTGGCACCTCACTCCAGAAAGATTCCGCCCTCCCTGCACTAGACACAAAGAGCTGTGCCTTGTGCACTGGGGCTGGCCTCTGCTCAGTGGCCACCAGGGGCCACGTGACACAAGTTCCCACCACACCCACCAGTGTGCCACGAGGGCTTACGGAATGACCTAGGTGGCAGTCTGTCTCAGGGACAGTTGTGATTCCTAGGACAAACACATAAAAATTCATAGGCCAAGATAATTTCTGAACATAAATACAAAAAATCCTGGACAAAATACAAGCAAATCAAATGCAACAATGTATTTTCAAAATATATGATTAAATTAAATGTACCCAGAGAATGACAGGAAAGTTGAACATTAAAAAAATTTAAAAAAAAAAAAAAAAATCTATTTCTGGGGCTGGGGTGTAACTCAGTGGCAGAGCAAGTGCTTAGCATGTGCAAGGCCCCTAGTTCAAGCTCCAGACCAAACCAAACAAACCCCTATTACTGAACATACAGAATAAAAGAGAAAAACTGTGAGATCACATGGGTAGCTAGGAAAAAGCTCTAATACCTAGATATCAATAAAACTCTTAGCAAATTAGGAATCTGGAGGGTAGCTTTGATAATCCTAATGAAGGGTATTGTTCCAAACATAATGCTTGATGGTGACATTTGAAAAGTATTCCACTGAAAGTCACGCTGGAAGGCATGCATGCCTGCTATCATTGTTTCATCAACTTTGGACAAAAGGATCTGGACAACAGAGTAAGGTAACAAAAATAAACAAATATATAAAGATAGGACTGGGGATATGGCTCAGTGGTAAAAGTGCATGCAAGACCCTGAGTTCAATCCCCAGCACCGCCAAAAAACCCAAACCAAACCAAAACAAACAAAAAAAAGTATATATACATATATATAATACATATTTATAATATATACATAAAGCTAGAAAAAAAAGTCAATATTCACCGATGTGATGATTATCAACACCGAAAAATCAAGTTGACAAATTATTCACACTAACTATTTATTCAGAAAATGTGAATATCAGACCTATATCTAAATTACTGGCAACATCCCTGTATACCATCAATACTTTGAAAAGTAATAATTCCCACTTAAAATAGCAACAAAAATTTAAGGTATCTACAAATAAAAAACCTTCTGAGATATTAGTTAGCTTGATGAAGAAAAGTATAAAAATCTTTCAGGGGCACTAATGAAGACCTAGGTAAATGGTGAGGACCATTTCCTAGACAGACTCAACAGTGAACACTGCAATATTCCCCATACTGATCTAGAACTCTAATCAAAAGCAGTCAATGGCTCCAATCAATACCCATGCAGAATTTTTTTATGGAACTGATGATTCTGTATGGAAGAGCGAAAGCTAAGAACTGCCAAGGTAGTATGGGGCTCCCATACTACCAGACTAATTATAAAGTCACAATAATTGAGATAGTATAATCTTGGTGCAGGGACAGAGAAAAGAGACCCAAGGCAGAAGTGGTAAGAGTTCAGACAAGGACAGAAAGGGACACAGCCCAGCTGCTGGGTGGGAGCTGTGTGCTTCCCTAGCCTCTTCCCAGAGGGCCAAGTCCTGCATGAGCCTCTGGGTTTGTTTCTGCTACCTGCTGGAGTTGTTTTTTTCTTTTAAAGACAAGTTCTCACTACGTTGCCCAGGCTAGTCTCAAACTCCTGGGCTCAAGTGATCCTCCCAGCTTAATCTCTGCAGTAGCTGGGACAAAGACTACCTGGGAATATTAACAAATTATTGCATTATTTATCTGCATTATAATATATATTCATTGTAGCCCATGAAGCAAAAACGATACTGTCACCACACACAATTCTACTAAGTAATAAGTTACTATGGTAAACAATATAGTCATCAGTGTTATAAACACTTTATATCATACAAAAACCATGGTGAGTTACTACATAGGCATTTCAGAATATTTTAGAGAAACATGGGAAGGTTGGGTTATATAGGGAAAGGGAATGAGCTAAGAAATTATTTTTCTCATTTAAAATAATGGAAAGTAGATATCTACTTTCCCAGCACCTCGCCCCTCCCGACTTTGGTACTGAGGATCGAACCTAGAGCATTCTATCATTGAGCTCCATCACCAGCCCTTTTCATTTTTTATTCTGAGACAGGGTCTCCTCAAATTGGCCAGGCTAGCCTTAAACTTGAGATCCTCTTGCCTCAATGTCCTGACTTGCTGGGATTACAGGTGCGTGCCTCTGTGACCAGCTCACCCAGTACACATTTAGGAACATGTATTTGCAAAACAATATGGAAAACAAGGGAAGGGCGTATAGTTATCTAAAAACACACATATATGATGAACTAATAATCTATGTGGAAGTAAACAATTTCAAACAGACTGGTAGTTACTTCCGGGGAGAAGGGGGAAACGCAATCAGGAAAAATACCTGGAAGGCTTCAGTTACACATATAATATTTTACTTCTTTTTTAAACTAGGAGGTAGACTTGCAGAGAGAAATTGTACTTCTTTTTATGTAGCACCAGAGCCTTCACTAGATGGATAAAGGACTGTGATCTTTCATCTTCCAAGCCACTCTATGAAAAAGTGACCCCATTTTACAGAGGAAGAAACTGAGATTCAGAAGGAAACTTTAAGGTTTGAACTCAGGCTGATGTCAAAGCTCAAGCATTTTCTATTGCATTGTTCTGATCAGTTCACCTAAGACTATCACAATTCATCTTTAGGAAGTAGTTTCTTTTTTTTCTTTTCTTTTTATTTATTTGCTTGTAGTTGTACACAATGCGTTTATTTTTACATGGTGCTGAGGATCAAACCCAGGCTGTGCACGTGCTAGGAGAGCGCTCTACCGCTGAACCACAACCCCAGCTCCTAGGAAGCAGTTTCAAAGAACACGAAATAGACTATTACTTTTTCCACTAAATGGCAGATTTAATAAGAAGATATTTCTATTTCTTTTCTTTCCTTTTTTTTTTTTTTTTTTTTTTTTTTTTTTGTTATTGAGGATTGAACCGAGGGGAGCCACATCCCCAGTGCTTTTTTTTTTTATATTTTATTTTGACACAAGTTCTCACTAAGTTGCTTAGGGCCTTGTTAAGTTGCTGAGACTGATTTTTGAACTTGTGATCCTCATGCCTCAGCCTCCTAAGCCGTTGGGATACAGGCAAGTACCACTGCACCTGGCAAGAATATATTTTTATCTATTTGATGAATTCTTTCTTTCTTTTTTGATATGGTACTAAGAATTGAACACATGCTAGGCAAGTACTCTACCACTAAGCTACACCCCCAGGCCTTTTTTATTTCTTATTTTGAGACAGGGTCTCACTAAGTTGCTGAGGCTGGCCTTGAATCTGATGATCCTCCTTCCTCAGCCCAGCTGCTGGGTGGGAGCTGTGTGCTTTCCTAGCCTGGCCGGAGTTGCTGGGATACTGGCATGTGCCACCACACCTGGCTTGAACTATTTCTTGCAGAAAAGCTAGATTATAACTGAAACAGAGATTTCTGACTGATAAGACACTAGATTTAAAAGAACAAAACAGAACTCATTAGCCAGGTTTCTTTCTCTCTCTCAAGCTTGGGCACACATGCAGAAGAAAGGGGAGATTTATGGAAGGAAGGAAAGTAAGAATTTCTTTAAGAATGCTTTGATCTGATCTACTTAGGAACAAAGGGACCTTGGGAGCCACAAAACCTTGAAGTCCTAGTCTTATTTATTTTAATTAAACTTTTTGAGGTAAATATAGATTTACATGTAGGTATAAGAAGTACAGAGCGGGGCTGGGGTTGTGGCTCAGCGGCAGAGCGCTCGCCTCGCACCTGTGCGGCCCGGGTTCGATCCTCAGCACCACGTAAACATAAACACATTGCATTGTGTACAACTAAAGTAAATAAATAAATATTTAAAAAAAAAAAAAAAAAAAAGAAGTACAGAGCACCCTTCACCCAATCCCTCCTGATGGTAACAGCTTTCATAACTACAGTATAATATCACAAGTAGAATATCAACATGGATACCATCAAAAAACAAAACAGCCCCAAGTCCTATTTTTAACTTCTCTCTGGTGACACCTAATTTAACCATGAAGCCAGGCTTCCTCTCAGCACAGTAGGACTGGGCCCTTGGCACCAACTACAATGTGTCAGAGGGGGCTTACCCTTCTGCGCCTTGGCACCACCTTAATAAGAAGTGACTTGGGAAGTTGACAGGCTCCAGTGGGACTCCCAACTGCCGAGCAATCGTCAAATAGAGCAGAGACATGCTGATTGGGATTCCTGTTCTACGGATCAAAACCTAAAGGAAAAAAAATGCTTTGGATTCACACATTCTCATTCATTCAACAAATATTCTTATTAGGCACCTACTGTGCATCAGGCATGATCTAGGTTTTGAAGCTTAAGCAGATCAATATTTTATTTATTTAGATCAGAGGTCAACAAGTTATGACCCATGGGCCAAATCCAGTCCATCAACTATTTTTGTGTAGCTGGCATAAAGAGCTTTTATATTTTTCAAGAGTACCATTTTGTGACATATGAAAATAACATGAAATTCAAATGTTAACGTCCACATATAAAATTCTGTTGGAACACAGCCGCGCTCATCTGTTTTTGTGTCACTGTGCCTTCACACTGTAAGAGCAGTTCTGAGGAGTCAGGAGAGACACCACATGGTCTGCATACCAAAATAATGTACTGCCTGGCCTTTTACAGGAAGTTTGCTGACCCCTGACTTAGGTCCTCGTTCTTCCAAAAATAATTTAAAAACATTTCAAGGAAAAGTGTATAAGTGTGACAAAATAAAATGAAAGCAGCAGGCAGAGCACAGAATAGACATGAAAACGGCCAAGAAGGAAGCAAATAAATATTAAAAGTGCCAAGCCTGACATGGCTGGGCCACCAAATTTGCTGGAGACCAGTGCAAAGAAAGCCCTGACGAAGTTCGCAGGTTAGTGTTCACAGGGCACAGATGGACCCAACTGAGAGAAATACCTACTTCTACTAGCAAATTTATCCCCATACAAAGGACATTCCACAGCAAAACTGAAGAAAAATGGGCCTTTAGAAATGGAAAAGACATAGCACTTGCCCTCAACAAGAAGGCAGAACTTAAATGAACTTAAAATGTACACACACACACACACACAGAGTCGTCTCTTGGTATTGGTGGGGAATTGGTTCCAGGACTGCCCACAAATACTGAAACCTGTGGATGCTCAAATCCCTTATACAAAGTGGCATAGTATTTGCAAATAACTTATGCACACCTTCAGATACTTTAAACCATCTCTAGATGACTTAATATATCCAATGCTATATAAACAGTATGTAAATAGTTGTATTGTTCAGGTAATGACATGAAAAGTCTGTGCATGTTCAGTATAGATGCAATCATTATTTTTTTTGAAATATTTTGTTAAATATGTGGATGCAGTGGAATCCACAAATATGGAGGGCCAACTGTATTTTTCTTTACTACATCCATATTTATCACCTGGTGCATGTATAAGTTGAGTGCATTGTAATAATCCATTCGGTTCCCCTTGAACTTCAGCTGGTCATAAAGCACATAATTCATGGCGTCCAGCACCTGGCTCTGAAGTTCTATTTCCATTATCATGGAGGAGTCACCTGAAACACAGAGATCTGCTCTGGAACACAAGCACAAATGAAGTTGCCACTAATGCCCTCAATAACACACAACACGTGGTGATTGGCAATGGCTTAACAATCAAGTGCTGCCAATCTAGGGAGCAGAATGGAGTATGTATCTAAAGTCTCATATTTTATCCAGGTAAAAAAGATGTTCTATTGCTTATCACGTTATTTGTTGCATAATGGGACCATCTTGCTGAATTTCCCAAATAAACCAACTCCCCTAGGTTTTTGTTTTGTTTTTTTTTCAAATATAGCTGGACCCAAAGCAATTCCACACCTGCCTTGAAGGCCAAGCTGGGATGGCGGCTGTTTATGCCCCGGAGAGTTTTGCAAACAAGCTCTACGATGCTGTCAATCTGGGCCTGGATGTCTTTGAGGCTGATGTCTGAGAGAGGGTTGCAGTACTGGTCAATGTACACGGCACCTGTGGATGAGCAAGAGCCATGCAATCAATGATGTTTTCTTCCTTGTTCTTACCAGCTTGACGGTGGGCCCCAGACTTCCTGGGCCAGTTTTGCGCACCACCCCACCACCAGATAAGTGTCCTATCTTGGGCCTTGATGCTAACACACTGAGAAAGAAGAACAGATTTCACAATGAAGGAGTTTGTATTTCACTCTTCTTCTTTTAATAAACAAAACTTCTCTGACCTCTCAGAGTTCATGGACTCAAAAACTGTGTGACAGCCCAGTGCGGTGGTGCACACCTGTAATCCCAGTGGCTCAGGAGGCTGAGGCAGGAGGATTTCAAGTTTAAAGCCAGCCTCAGTAAAAGTGAGGTGCTAAGCAACTCAATGAGACCCTGTCTCTAAATAAAAATACAAAATAGGGCTGGAGATGTGGTTCAGTGATCGTGTGCCCCTGAGTTCAATCCCTGGTACCAAAACAAACAAATAATTGTGTGATATATGGCATATTCTTATATTCTATTATAAGGAGAAACAGATGTCATAACAGAGATCTTTTCAAGCTACTTCTCTCTCCTGCTCTCTTATAGGTTCAAGATCCAAAAACTTCAGAACCGTAATGGTGTAAAACAGTTCTTTAAAATAACAATAATAATAATAATAAAAATGAAAGCCCTCAATGCCAAGCAATTTGAATAAATTCTACTTCTCAAGGGTGAAGAGTAAATGGACTTTGTAGATTAACTATACTTTAAATTAAACAGTAACGCTCAAGAGAAGCTGCTGCTGAAAAACCATACAGAGCACACCAGAGACCCTGCCTCTTGAAAACCAGCACTCTCCAGAGCCTTAGGTGATCTTTCACCTGACACCAAAGGGTTATCATCATTTGGTTACAGGACATATTTATGTGGGAGCCTGGGAGTCATCTTCAATTCAAGAGACCCCAGAACAGTTCTGGATCCTGATTACCCTACCAGCAGACACTCCAAGGAGTACAGAGCACTAAATGGGCACCAAGAGTCCTGTGTTGCCACCAGCCAGGGTCTGGTTCCTGGGTCCCTGTGTGCCGCTCCCTCTGTGTGGCTGAGGGCCATGCTGCACATCTCTGGAATCTACTAAGCCTGACACCGACTCCTGCACCTCTTCAATGGCATCAGAGCTCTACAAGCCACCAAGCATCACAGCCCTGGATAGGTGTCCATTCATTCAGCCATGCAAATTCGTGGATGGCTTCCAATGCCTACACCAATGATTTGGATGGGTGACTTGAAAACTGTAACTTTTATTCGAAAAATGAAAATCAAGTATTTGTTTTTATACATAAACTTCAGAAAATAAGGCGTTATACTATTCTTTTTTTTTTTTTTTCTCCAAACACTTACTTATTTACTTCAGTTGTACACAATGCAATCCATTTATGTTTATGTGGTGCTGAGGATCAAACCCGGGCTGCGCACGTGGGAGGCGAGCGCTCTTCCGCTGAGCCACAACCCCAGCCCTGTTACACTATTCTTAATTGTGAAATAAACAGAAGGAGGACTTCCAACTTCAGTGTGTATGAGAGGATTCCAAGGTGGTAAGAATACTGTATTCTAATCAATCAAAAAAGATCTTCCATTTCCTTTTGGACAGTACTAGACTTTCATACAATTAACAAGCACCTACATTAGGCACTGTTATAGCAGCCAGGAATATGAAAAAAACTTAGTGACTAGTTAAAGAAACAAAATGTTTACATTTCAAACAGAAAGGCCGAGATACAGGTGACTATTAAATGCTACTAGAGCTGGTGAACTCTGCAAGTCCTCAGTAGGAACTGGATGGAAGGGAGGCCTGAGCTGAGCCTGGAGGGCATGATGAGGAAGAGGATGCCACAAATAAGCAAGTGAAGCAGAAGTGCATGTGCCAATGGGACATTCTGCAGAGTAACGGGAAAGGTTTGGGAGGATGGGACTGTGGAGGGCACTGAAAGGAAGCAGAGATTCTCAAAAGCAAGTTGGCATCCCTGTGCCAGGCTCCACATAGAGTGGTGAGAAGGTGCAGTTTGGGGTTGGACCAGGTTGGATATGTTGGCTGACTTGAGGGCAGGAGTGGGTGGTGCTCAGGAAAGCAAGTATTCCTTAGAAAGCTGTTGCTGGGAGAGGCTGTGTGACAGCAGCATGAGAACAGGAATGGAATGGAGACATGACTGTGAGAAAGGGGGAAAAAAAAATCAATGACTGAGCAAGTCACTGGGAGCAGGGAAAGAAACATGTATTTCATAACCACAATTTATGGGAGTGTTTGTGTAACGTTCTAGGAATTAAAATAGTTTAAAAAAATTGAAGTCACATTTTGTTCCTGTTGGACTACTTAAGAACACAAAGTCACTCCCTGCCCCCACAGAGCCTGCCCACCCAGCCCCTTTCTCCTCACTTCTCATCATGGACCAGCAGATGATGATGCACCAGAACATTCTGTCCTCATTAAACTCCAACCAGAGGTTAAGGAATTTGCTCAAGGTTACAGTGACAAAATCAGACACATTTGTTTCTGACTTGGAAATGATGCTTTAAAGCTTAGAACAACAAGGAATTCATACCATTAGCTAAAACATCACTCTCACGCTCTGAACCAATGATGCATCTATAGAAACACCCTCTCTTCAGCTGACAGCTGGAGATACCAGTGAAACTTTATTTGAGGTTAGTACTGCCCACCTCACTGGTCAGACCACAATCCAACCTCCAAAGGCTCTCGGCAGGTTTCTCTTTCCATTCAAACCACAAAAGCAGTTCCTACTCTTGCTCTTAGAAAGACTACTCTCAGGGGCTGGAGTTGTGGCTCAGTGGTAGTGCACTTGCCTAGCACGTGTGAGGCCCTGGGTTTGATCCTCAGCACCACATATAAATAAACAAATAAAATAAAAGATCAGTTTACAACTAAAAGATATTAAAAAAAAAAAAAAAAAAAAAAAAAGACTACTCTTAAAAAAAGCTACCTTCGAAAAGACCACTGTCCACAAGTATGGGAAAGACCCACCTTCAAGATACGATTCATAGTCATCAGGCTGCTGAAGAAAAGCCTTGAGATTATTTAAAATTTTCTGTTGCCGTAGGTAGTAAAGAATTTTTTTGGCGTAGTATTTCCAGGTCAAAGCTTTTCTGGAAAACAAACAAATAACAATAGGAATTAAGATTTTAAAACTTTCAATTACTAATCATGTCATGTAGTCTATTATAATCAGAGAATCAGAATTGGTTCATCATCTTTTTTGGAACTGGGGACTGAAGCCAGGGGTGCTCTACCACTGAGCCACATCCCCAACCCTTAAAAAGGGCATTTTGGGGGGCTGGGGTTGTGGCTTAGTGGTAGAGCACTTACCTAGCACGTGCACGGCCTGGGTTCAATCCTCAGCATCATGTAAAAATAAATGCATTGTGTACAACTAAAGCAAAGAAATAATTTTTTTTTTTTTTTAAAAAGGGCATTTTGGGACAGGGTCTTGGTAAGTTGCTGAGGTGGGCCCCAAACTTATGATCCTCTTGCCTCAGTCTGCTTGAATTACAGGTGTGCGCCACTGTGCCTGGCTAATTCCTGCTCTTGTTGTATGTAGTCCTTACTAGCATGGGGGCAGGCAGTGTGCTTAGGGCTTTGTGCGTGTGATTCAACACTCAATCCCTTGTGCTAAAATCCGTGGAACACTTATGGGCTGGCTTCATATTTACCTGCCTGCATCTCTGGTAAAAGGAAATGAAATAGCAGCCAGAGAATGAGCTGAGCTCCTGCGGGTTTCAAGAGACAGGAGGGCATCTGGAACCCAGGCTGGTGCCCAGCACCCGCCTTGGGGCACTCAGGCTGCTGCTTTCACCTTCCCAGCCACAGCAAGTTCATCCAACCTCACAGTTTCAGACATTATCCACACCGACCTCCCAGTTTTTGTTTCAGTAGTTTTCCCCAGAACTTGGACTTGCAAACCCAACTGCCAGTCTACTTCCCACTTGGATAGCTGGGGTGTACCTTAAAATCTCTTTCCTCCCAAAGTCACCTTATCTCAGATACTGCCAGCTCCACCATTCCAGCTGACAACCTCTGAGAGGTCCTTACTCCCTCTCATAATGTCTTCTTTAATATACACACAAAATGTGTCCCTCCTCCCTCTCAGTAATGATCACATTCCACACCTCTATGGTCATTCTTCACTTCCTTCTTTTTCTCTATAGTATAACCACCAAATGTGCATCCCTAAACATTCAACCCTGTTCTATGGTCCTTAAAATCTCTTAATCTACAGGACCCCCCTTTATCTTTTCCCTCCCTTATATTTTTTTTAATCAATTATTTTATTTTTATTTTCTGGTACTGACGATTGAAACCAGGGGTGCTTAACACTGAGCCACATCCTCAGTCCTTTTTTATTACTTATTTATTTTGTGGTGCCGGGGATTGAACCCAGGGCCCTGTGCATGCAAGGCAAGCACTCCACCAACTCAGCTACATCCCCAGCTCTCCTTTTTTATTTTTGAGACAGAGTCTTGCTCTGAACTTGCAATCCTCTTGCCTCAGCCTCCTCAGCTGCTGAGATTATATGAGTGTGCCACTGTGCCTAGCTCCCCCTTGCATATTATTTGTTGAAGAAACAGGATTGTTTGACCTGTAGCTTCCCAGTCTGGAGTTTCCTAACTGCATCCACATCATGGTATAAAATGCTCTTCTGAATCATTTGACAAGATGCCTTCCCAGGAAGCAGTGTGGCCCTGCCTTAGGAGGTGATTTGGCCTAGTTGTTTCTCTTGCAATGTCAGCAGCCACTGTGACAGGATGCCTGGTCTGCTCATTCCTTAGAGGTTACAAAGTAGTGATATTCTAACTGAACAATCCCTTCTTCATTTATCAGAATATGTCTACGAAGAAAAACCTCTATTCATCTATATTATTTGGTCCTCCAATGGCACAGGATATAGGAAAGGAAGGGAAAATATTTATATCATTCCTTGTTTTTCAAAATAATGATTTGAGTTTCTATTATCCTCCAAAGGTGGCCAATAAATTGTTATTTTTAAATATTATGATGAACTCATGGAGTAAACATATCTGTTTCAATCCACTCATCTGCATTGATGCTCAAATCATCACATCTTTGGTCCACAGACGCCTCTTCATTACTGGCCCCAAATACTTCTCTTGTGAAGAACTGTTGGTTGTTCTGCTGTCTGGTTCCAGGCTTTGAAGATACTTGGGGCTCATCTTTTTCATTTCCTGCATTGGACCTAGAATCAACCATTTCTCCAAAAACCCTGGTTACTTTTGGTGGGAAATGGTATCTAAAGTTCACAATCTGAAAACCAGGAAGATAATTTCTACTGGCTTGGTTATTATTTTTAGATAATAGCTTTTCAGCGAACAGAGCTAGTATGCTTAATGACTGTGTGCACACACACACACCCCCTACGTATGTCTACATATTTAAGTATAAAATACTTCATGAGTTCATCCTGACACTAGTAAATTCAAATTTAGAAGTACGTGGCTTTGACCTCCTTCTGTTTTCTTTTTTATTTCAGAATTCTGCTTCTCCAGGATTACAGATGACAGAATTAGAATAATTATCACATAATTATTCACTTACTTTATTGTACCCCTCTCACACATGCATCATGCTCAGAATAATAAGACCAATATTCTTGTCATTTTAACGAGTGCAAACAGCAGACTATTTGCACACGTCTTTCCCCACTGTCACTGTCCACTCATTTTTAAAAACAGCTGCACCGAACCTACAGTCAGGGCACAAGCCTACGACACACACATACCTCCTCCCCTACAAACCTGGTTTGGATTTACTTCCACAACATATATTGAATGCTCACCCCCAAGGTCTATGTCAGCATATCCGTTCTGTTTTGTTTGTTTTGAATGTCCAAAGCTCATTTTCTAGCAGATTTGTCAGGAAGGACCTGAAAGTCTCTGGCTCCCTCTAAGTTGGTAAGTTTGTAGCCTTTATATTTGGGAGTCAGTCTGGCTGGCATAAAAACCTTAGCTGACATTTTCCTTCAATCTCTGAATATCATTTTTCCTCTGCCATAAAGCATTGCTATTGAAAAGCCAGTTGACATATTTTGATTTTCTTTCCTCTTTTTTTGCTTGGATAACCAAAGGACATTTTCTGTCTTTAAATCTAGTGATGTGGGGACTGGGTGCAATGCACATCTGTAAACCCAGAGGCTCAGGAGGCTGAGGCAGGAGGATCACGAATTCAAAGCCAAAGCCAGCCTCAGCAACTCAGCAAGGCCCTAAAACTTGGCAAGACTTTGTCTCTTAAAAAAAGAAAAAATCAGGCTGGGGTTGTGGCTTAGCGGTAGAGCGCTCGCCTAGCATGTGTGTGGCACGTAAAGAATAAATACATTGTGTACAACTAAAAAGAACAAATAAATAAATATTAAAAAAAAAAAAAAAAGAAAGAAAAGAAAAAATCCTGGGGCTGGGGTTGTGCTCAGCAGTACAACACTTGCCTAGCATGTGTGCGGCCCTGGTTTAATCCTCAGCACC